>JAOEHX010011808.1:10087-23528 GCA_025448015.1 Bolborhynchus lineola
TATTTTTTTTTTTGTTTGGGTGTTTTATTCTTTTTTTTTTTTTTTTTTTTTTTTTTAAAGTAGATAGTCAGCCATGTATTGAAACTGGGGACATAGTTGTACTTCCACAAGACCTTTACTACCAAACATGTCATATTTTCAGTCATTATTATGTACCAAAGCAATAGGATGTATAGGCATATAAGTGTAAATTTTGTCTACTGAAAATAAGTATTACAGACTAGCACTGTAAAATACTCAGCCTTGCTTTTGATTCAACAACAGTACAGCATGCATGCAGCACAGTAAAAACCATAAACTATACTATATGCTTTAGATATAAACACAGCATCTTGGTCCCTGATGCTCCTCAAACACATTTTCGTGAGGCTCTGTATATATTTTGTTAGCTTCCATCACAGAAATTCGGAGCAAAACCCAGGGCTTAGACAGTAGATTTCCTGTGGAAGGAGAGGTCCCAGCTCTAAAGGAATCAGACAAACCTTGTGCAACTCAAAGTATCTTTTCCCTGGTAATGTGGAACAAGCCAGGGTTTGAACAAACACCAGGATGCCTACCGCAGCACAGCAGCCCACATCTTCACAAGGTGTTTCCTCTAACTCTCCATCATCTCACAAATCCCATTCTCACACAGGTAACAGTCTAGAATCTAGATTTACCCAAACAAATAGGTCACTGTATTTTATTATCTTTCAACTTCACACACACTGCTTTATCTCCTATTAGAAAAAACTCACACAAGGCTTAAAACAGCATCTGTTGGCATACAGCAAACTTGTTTTCCACTTGTTGCCAATGCTGACATATACAGAAACTTCCTGGTTCCCCAATAGCACCATCGCCAGCCACATTGCTGCTTTTCTGCAAATCAGTAAATTCCTGGTTATGTTCCTGCAGAGCACATCCCATCACTAATCTCTCCCAGCTGCCTCCAGACACTGATACGATGTTTCCTACTTTCACAACTCTCCTTCTTAAAGGTGAACATATGTGTTAAACACATTAGTGCATGACTACAACCAAGTTTTAATTGTTCAACTGTTCTCTATTTCGCATTGCAGACTGGCAGCTTCTAAAATGCAGCATAATTACTAAAAAATGGAGTAGCAAAAGTCTGACACAACCCTCTCATACAAATCAAACACCTCAATGTCACAGCAGCTGGTTTCTAGGGTTTCGTTTGTTGGGGGTTTTGACAATGAAAAAAAATCCCAAACCCAGGCAATCAAACTCTTTTCTTAAGCACCCATACATAAAGAGTTAATTAGAGGTTATTTAGGAGGAGATCTGACTGGATGACTCAATAGTCCTTTTCTACTTTAGTTTCAGCAGTGACAGAGAATGTTGATTAAATTTGATCTCTCTTTAAATACTAGAAAAAGGACTTGGGAAAAAAGAGGAATACTCAGTTACAAGTGTACATTCTATAAACAAGGCCTCTTGATGAGAGCTGCTAAAAATAATTGTAATTCAGTGGTCAAATAAAAATTTGTTTCTTCCTATATTTAGCATCCAGTTTAACCTGCAATTCAGAATTCAGTTTCAGATGCTCTTCCCCTTTCTCCTTTTACATAAAATCTACCAAAGATTCAACTCGAGGAGATGCTCTGACTCACTTCTAAATGGATCTTGGAAAACATTGCCCAAGAAATGGACATAAAATTAAATAATTTACCTTGCATGTTTAACTACATAAACGTTACCCAAAAGTGTTTACCCAGTCTAATCTCAGATCACCACACATTAGTTATCTTTGCAAATAAATACCCTTTTGATTAGAAATTCTCACTTTTCAACCATTCCTTGCCACTGCTCTCTCATACTCAAAATATTACATAGCCAACTTTCTAGATAAAATGTTTTCCAAAGCTAAATGTCTCGTATCCATTTTATTTCTTCTTCTGGGTTAATTAGTCAGTAAGCAATATATTTGTGGGAAATGTAATCTATAGTTCATATTTAAGATCCAGAACCTTCCCCAGTAGGCAAGCAAACACATTTTCTTTATTACAGGACTAATAATTTAAAAGCCTTCAAGTTGGTGCCTGTGTTTCAGTTTATAGGAAAAACTGCACTGTGCCTGCAACCGCAAACTCACGATCTGCAAAGTTATTATCACTTCAAAACAATTTTCTGAACTCTGGGAAAATCTTTCAGGAACTTTAGTCAATTAATTACCTCTAAAATTTAAAGTTTAATTTTTCCATTCCCTCATTCTGAGCCAAATCAGAATAGAGCAACTTAAATCAATACTAAAGCAAGGCTGGAGAAGAGGGAACTCAAGGAGATGCAAATTTCCATTGCAGGCTCTTCTAGCTTAGGATCTGCGGCAAAACAAAATTAATTCAAAAGATACCTGCTATGCAGAACGGTTACAAATATTTCAGAGACACTTAACTCCACAATCCCTAGAAGCATACAGAATGAGGAATACGTATGATCCAGCTGCTTCCACCAAATCAATATACAGATATATATGACCTTCAAGCACCATCCTCTCCTCCACACTCATTTACTAAAACATAAACAACATAATACTTAAAAACATAGCTGGGCTCTACTCCCCAGCTTGGCAGCTGAAATCTTATTTTTCCCCCTTTCCTGTTTGTTCACTTCAAGCACTGGCTTCTCTTCTGCTCACTGCACCTTCAGTACATCAAGCTGCAGGGGGTCACGTAGGTGGCTTCATGGAATTTCTGGAGCAACTGTGTTCAGCTAAAACAACAATGGTATTTGGAAATATTTCTCCTTTATAAATGGTATGGTCCCATATTTGTTCTTAAGGATCAATTAATAAACTACATGAAAGAGCAAGCCATTATAGTAAAATAAGGCCACTTGAGACAGACCAGTTTACCACTCAAATAGCAGAAAGCTGGAGATACAGACCCACAAAGCAAAAGCAGCAGCAGTCTCCAAGCTTCACAGCAGTAATGAAAACTGCTGTGGTCCCTTTCTGAAATTCTAGCTGACTGAGCCAGTCCCAGAAACTACATCTGGAACTATAAGGATATTTTTACACAGCTTAACTAATTCTGAGCAAAGGTAACATTTCTCCATCAATAGTTTATTGTAATTCCTATCGTAATCCTTATTTACACAATACTCTGCATTCAGCACCCAGATAGCAAAAATGCAGTAAAATCCAGGAATGGAACCAGCAATGACAGGGATTAGCCGCAGTATATCCCTAAAGAAAAGGCTTTACAGGAAGCAAAGGATCTTCCTTAGTGAAGACCAGTCGAACTGCAATGAGACCAACAGCAACAAGGAAGATCAGTGTATGGCACAACTGGACTGCTCCCATTAGCAAAGAAACCATCCAGGTGCACCCTTTTCAATATAGTAGTTGATTCACTCAAAGCAGCTGATGGTCAAACAGAAAAAGTAAATCATGTTGGTTTACTTTAAATGTATATGGATCCCCACTTCATTCAAACAAATTCACTGGCATCAGTTAGGTCCCAAGGAGCTCATGTGCAAGTACCACAATACACCAGGAGCAACTGCTGGAGACTCAACAGAGCAGTCATATGTGTCAGACAGCTAAACAGATGTTGGGGCCACCTTTGCTGCCCAGCTGTGCATGGGAGGCTTATATTTGAAAAAGCCTCTCTTTAGAGAAGCAGATTGAAAAGGTTTGCTTTCGTAGCTAATACTGCATGACCAAGGAAAGCAGACTGTTTGCCACAGCTTTACAGTTGTCATAGGCACCTGAAGCCACATAGCACTGCAGCTGTTAATGAAGAGCACCACATTATGATTTTGTGGTGTGAGTCTTATAGGGAACTAGAGCACTTTACCCCTGCCTCCAAGTTAATTGGTGCGGGGTTAAAAAGTTACACAGCAGTCAAAAAGAGATTGATTAGTTTTAATTATGAAGCTTCATACCCAGAAGCTGAGAAGTACTTGACAGATTGCCTAGCCCCCAAGCTTGTCCAAGAAATTACTCACTGCTTCACAAGGTTCCTCACTGTTATTGCCTAAAATATTAATGTAATTATCATGCAGCCAAAGTGTTTTGAAAGATGAAAAGGAGAAGAAAAATTAAAAAAATAAATAAATAAACCCCCCAAAGAACAAAATAACAAACACCACCAAAAACCTTACACACAACCACCATACCACAAAAAACCACAAGCCAAAACAAAAAAACAAAACAAAAAACACCAATAAGAAATCCCACAAGAAACACTGAAAGTATCTGTAGACTCAACAATTAAGACGTAAAGGCATACAGCTTTCTAGACAGTAAAATTTATCAGACCCTGACATCCTATTAAATCAGTTGTAAAACTGTCAAGAACTGCACACACACATTATTAGAAATACTTCAACCTTCATCATTTTTATTAATCTTCATTGTATACAGCAGTATCAATCATGAGGGTAGTTATCACTCCTTAAGCACCCAAGGCCATGAAAGGCAGCACCACAGAAGTTAAAAAATCCAGACCACAGGATGCAGAGACACTGAGTTTGAGCTTCAAACAAGGCTTTTGTCATACCTGCACCAACCAGACATTGAATCAGGTTGGTGATTCCATTTGGTACCCTGTTTGAGCCAGGGTATCAGAAAGAGCTAAGCATAATCCCCAAGAGCAAAGCCATCAAGAGAAACTGTCCTGAGTTAACCACACTGCCCAGATCATATTCTAAAACTTGGGCCTGATGGCTGGGACATTCTGGACCTAGGATGGACTATGGAGAAACCCCAAACTAGTATACACAGATAATTTCCTAATGAAAAGTGAATGCTGACACTTTGAAAACACTTGTTTCCAAGTACATATCAAACAGCCATTAAGATCCTAATGTATGGAATCTCTACAGCTCATACACAATGTTCACTATTTGCTTCCAAAAAAGTTTCATTTACCTGTAGTTTTTGTTCATCTTCCACACCTTGCAGCCCTGGCAGACGGGGCTCAGCCTCATCCAGCCACTTCATCAGACTGTCATGTTCCTTCTTATACTGGGAAAACACTGGAGAGAGTTCCACCACCTGCCTCCTTTGAAATGGACTGCACTCCTACAGTCCAGTGCATTAGAAAAATATTGTGTCAGAAGGAAGTAGTGAACAGAATAGATCTTATTTATTCAAAAAAAAAAAAAAAAAAAAAAAAAAAGCCCTAACAAACCTACTTGAAGAATCCATTTGAAGAAGCAAATTACAAAATATGCAAAAGCAGCTTTTTTTTTCTTTTTTAATAGCTATACCCTATTTATCTGCACAGGCATGTACTACTCAAAGGCAGCCTGAGGGTCCTGCCCTGCCGTCAGAGCTACACCTCACCTGATCATCTCTAACATGACTCAAACAGGTAGCTAAAAGCTGTATAAGAATACAGATCCCCACTGTTCTACACAGAAACATTTTTGATATGGCATGTGTATGAAAGCACCACAACATTCTAGAGTCCACAATTGCTGATAATACCCTCTCTATAGGAAGTAAGAGGAGTTCAGAAGCGTACTCATTCATTACAGAAACCTCTTCAGCTGAGAACTCAATGAATATATTTGTGTACACATGTCTATGTAGTCACTCTTTACACAGCAAGTAAAGCAAATGTCCAAATGTCCGTACCCATCTGTGTAAATACATACAGAGTGGTCCTCTGTGAAGCTGTGAAAATGACTTTACAAATCAAAAACACTCCCCTAAAACTTTGGAATGACAAAATTCATACTCTGGAATTGCAAAGATTCAGAGAGTCACACTGTGTATGCACATTTAGCTCTTTGCCAGAGGATCTAATACACTAAAAAATCCATAACCAGATTGCACGTGGGAT
Organism: Bolborhynchus lineola; assembly: GCA_025448015.1. Taxonomy (NCBI): domain Eukaryota; kingdom Metazoa; phylum Chordata; class Aves; order Psittaciformes; family Psittacidae; genus Bolborhynchus; species Bolborhynchus lineola. Next base: position 15,886 of record JAOEHX010011808.1, read on the forward strand.
GACAAAGGGACAAATGCATAAAAGAGCTTTAGCTATAGTTACTATCATAATCATACCTGCAAACTCTTGTACTTTTTCTGCAAAAGCAACAGCTGTATGCGGATCTTCTCTCTCTTATGGTCCTCCATAGGCTGCTGTAACAACTGCCCTCCTCTCTGTAAAACATCTTCAATCTGCGCTCTTTCTTGATCCAACTAAAAGATACAACTCTGTGTTGCCTACAGAAAGCTCAGATATAGTTTCTAAAATGCATTTATTACCTGCTCAGATACTAAAGCAATGGTACCAAACTACTGCTTATTATCCAAACATGAGCCGAATTCAGGCAGAGATCCTCCACCACAAATACTAAATCCTAAAATCTAACCTTGTCATTCCATGAACTTCATGAAGAGATGCCCTGCCGGAAGCTCAGTCCATGAGCCAGCAGTAGGCAGCCCCAGCAAGAGGGTGCTGTGACTTCAGCTCCATTTTTCTAAGCATTCTTTGACAATAACAAGCAAGCTCAGAGAAGAAAAGCAAGAGAGGGAAGCCATAATATAAAAACAGCACAAAGGGAAGCGTATGTTCTATAACAATAGGTCCTTCCATACAGAGCTTTTAAAAATCGCTTTCTATAGTACATATACCATTTTCCATGGACTTACATTGAGCTTCCCAGCTCAGTTTATAGTATTTCGTGTGGTTAAAAGGAAGGCAGCTAGAGGGGCCTGGCAGGACTTCACTCAGTTTTGTAGGCAACAAGAACATCATGATACAAACCACAGGCAACCAGATATGAACACAAGTAAAACCATTTTATACTGGTGAATAGCAGAGACTAGATAAGAATCTAGGAAAAGTCCGAAAAAAGTCTGATTTTGTTCCACGATTTTATTTGGACTTCCTGTGAGCCATATTACAACATTCTTACTCGTACCTCATCTCACAAGCATCCACTGACCTGACCTATGAACAGTGATTCAATATCACATACCAGTATAAAAGGAAAAAAAAAATCCATTCAGTGCGGTAGAGGCCCAAAATTGCCAAATACATAGTGAGAGCCTTAGTAGCATTAAGCAATCATTTCAACCTAAGTTCAGGCAGTCAGACAGTGAGAAAAAAGGAAGGAAAAAAAAGTTTGCACACTATTATTTTTACAGGAAGGATCCCTTACAAAAAAGCAACTTTGAGTAGGAGAAAGAAGAAAAATGAAAATTCAGGTTTACCACCAGAATTATAAAAAAACCCTATGAAAATGCAGCATGATGAGCTACTCTCAGTGCAGCAACCAAGAGGCAGCAACTATGGAAAAAACTACGGGAGAACTGTGCAGTGTTTCAAACAACCTAGTAATTCCTTTTATTTTTCTACTCCTCTCTTAAAAAGATTCTCTTAGAAGAATTCTCCCTCAGTCTTGAGGAATGTAACACATGGACAAAACAGAAAGGGAGTTAGCACTCTAACCTTTTCATCTTCCCCACTCAACTCCAGATGCTTTTCCACAACTTTTAACATATTCTGGATGTCACTCTCAAATTTTTCTGGGTCTGGAAAAGCTACTCTGACCTCGCGGGGCTCTGATGTAACAGGAAGTCGTTCGTGTCCAATGAGCACCTGCAAAACAAAATAAAGCTTTATTTAAGTGGAAAATTTTGTCTGAGCCGTCACACAGTTTAATTATTTGAACCAATTCTCCATGAACAGGCATAACAGTTTGTAGGACAACAGATACCAGCAGTAAAAAAAAACCTTGCAATTTTTTTATCTAACACTGAGAGACAGTTTGGACACAGTTTTGATAGGTATTACAAAGCTTCTACCTTCAAAATTCAATCTCAGCATTTTGGTCTGAAAGCAAACAAAAAACCTCCAATCACATCAGTTTATGGTGGTGTTTTGTAGTTCATATAGACAGGTACTGCAATATACATATTTTCCCGAATCTTTATAACACAGTTATTAGTACATTTTCCCTTGCAAGTCAAGTTATCCCGTTACTCAGATAAAAAAAAAAACAAAGCAGTCAGTCTAAAATCAGTCTGTCAATTTTTGCATATAAATATCTACACTTAGAAGAGAATCAAAAGCAGTGAAGTGCTGTTCTAACACAAAGATCTATCCCCTAAAGCTATATGCCATCATTTTGGCATAGACACACACAGATGCACACACCCCAGTATAATTTGGGGCTTGCTCATCCTCACCTTGGCACTTTTGATGTGCTGAGAGACTTTCTCAAAGTTCCGGTTCAGTTCTGCCAGTTTGGGTTCAACCAGTTCACGGCATGACACCCCCCTACCGTTCATCAGGATGATAGCCTGATCACGCACATTATCCACTCGAAGACTAACATCATCCAATTCAGATGTTAAGCGCTAAGAATTGAAAGAAAATGCAAATGATTACCCTAGGAAAGTAAAAAATACATATATAAAATGTGGCAACAAACCTGAACTTGACGTCACTTAGAACCCAGAAGTGGTTACTTGACAGCAGCGTTTCCTACCTTCACTGTTTCCTCCTTTTTGCTTGCTGACTTTTTCTCAATTTCATCCAGCAAGGCTTCAGCCTGATACAACCACGTACTTATGTGGGCAACATTTTCATCAAATATTTCCAGCTGGCTTTGATGATTCTGGAAGAAAGATTTGAAAAATACATCAGTCTGAGAAACTCTAAAAAATCCCCATAGCCACAAAAAGCCCCAACAACAAACACTGCCAAAACCAACACTATAAGTAAAAAGGAGACCAATGGAATAAAGTGTTATGCATACAGCTGGAAAGGAATACCAAAAAATAGATTGTACCTTTCACCTTCAATAAGTATTCACAAGAATTCAATTTTCTTTCTAGATCCTTTGATGATATTGTTCTTAACTCACGAAAAGGCAAACAGAAATAGCTGAGGTGGTATGTCCAACTAAAGACAATGTATTACAACACTACAGCCAGACCACATCTCAGCTGAGCAAAGAACCCACCATTTTCTCAGCTATCACTAGTAGATAAAACACTGTTATGTGCAGTTGCTGTTGTGTTTATTCTTTGTTAATTGAAAAGAGGTTACACCAAATCCTACAAGTTATAATAGTCTAGTTTTGATATGTTACTGATTACACTAAAATATTTCTTCTTCTTAAGAAAAATAACCACACTGTAGACAAGTTAATTAGGTCTGCTTTCATATGCAGTCAGAAACTATAACATTAGGTGCCAGAGGCAGAAATAACACATTATTCTTAGTGACAAAAAACACTGTCAGATTCAGAGAAGCACCATCCTGCTCAAGCAGAGCTTCTTAATCCAGAAAGGGTTGCTAAGCTTTGATCTTTTACACTAACAAAACTAGGGGGCAGGAGGAAAGAGAAAGCAGCCCTATGATTGCTCTCTGTAACAACAAGAAATTTAAATTTTCACCTACTGAAAGAACAATTTAACCTAAAAAGTCAAAAAGGACATTCATCACCAGACACGAGCATAAGTTAGAAGGTTTTTAGTTGCGGATCATCCTTAGTGCATTTACAAATAAGGGTAACTACCTGACTACTAACATGGACATCACTGCATTATGAAACAGACTTGCAGTAGGACTGGATAGGATGCAGAGGGCTCATCATCTAGGTATAACACCAAAGTTTCCACTATTTCAGCCCATTTCAGGGGCTTCTGATTGTGGACTGTCATAACTATCTGAATGACACAGAAATACCTTATCTATCTGAAAGATATCAGTGTGGTACTAGCACCAGTTGTAGACTGTTTCATGTCCATTTACCAAAACTTACAGCTTCAGACTGTACAGTACACTTAGTCTTCCATTTACTCAGCCAAAGAGATGCTGTTAGCCTCAACTCTGACTTGGCATACTCTTAAACACTTGCTGTTATGGGCTAACTGAAAGAGCAATAGGCTGACAGAGGGTTTGAAGTGAGTTGCTGAGCACCACTAGTGAGTTACCAATTGTCCATTAAACAGCCATCATCTGGGTCTTGAGGAAATCTATCGGCACAAAAACACTCTGTTCATGCTGGAGCTGGCACAGAGGTTTGTTTCAGGCTGAATGAAGAGCAGTCTCATGGAAACCAATCCTCTGGGGCTAGTTTCTTTTGTTTTCTAGCTACATTAATAAATTCATGAGCTTATAGAAACTTACATAAAAAGAAGCTGGGCTTTAATTAAGCTGTTACAAAACAAATGACACTTTATAAACTGGTGGCTTTTTTCCCATCATTTTAATGTGGCAGAATCAGCTACTACAAATTAATGAATAAGCCAACTAGCAGTTTCATGAATGCTTGTATGCCACATAACCTGCTGAGTCTGTATGTAATGATAGAGGCCCCCTTTCAGGATAATTTCAAAAGTTACCTCTATGCATTACAGTAGCAAGCACTGTATTAAGAGCTAAATGACAAGAGGACACAAAAAGCTAGCACTAGTGGTGTAGGGAAAGAGTATGTGATCAAACATTAGCAGGAAAGAGGTACAAGGAGCTAGATTTGTAATGCCAAAAGATAAAAATGTAATGTGATGGAACATAAAAGGCAGGGAGAAAGGAAAGAAAAATTAAAACAGATGTGTGAAAGGTGTTTCCTATCCATATGCTTAGTAATTCTATAGAAAAGAGGAATTGCACCACAAAGTGTAGGGGGAGTAAGAACCCAGAAAAAAGAGTCCTAGCACTGAAGCCAGGAAAAAGGCAAAAGAAAAATTAAAAAGTTACAGCTAGTTCTGTTCTCTACAACTAAACAGGTTATTCCCAGTATGTCAAACTAACTGTCTGCCCGGGATATTTACTTTTTCATCACCCTGACATCCAGATTCTGCATTATCATCTCAACCATACCTACTACTACCAAGCACATGGCACCAATGCCTATCAGCACATTTAACACTTGCAAAACAGTTTCCCACCTTCCTCATTGTCTATAGTCTCAACTCATCAGTCTCATCTACAGAGTAACCAGATATTCATTGTACATTCTTTTATGTCCATGGGGGACCATGGATGCTTTACATGACAGCTAAGTGAGTGTCCTGGGTTATACAAGTAAGAACTTCAACTGCCCCAAGGATGTGGAGGGAGAACCACCCTGGATCTCTCTCCTACATGCAACATACCAACAAGGTGTCACACCAGTCCTCAGTCCAAGTCCGAACTCTGCTCCAGCCAGCATTAAGGACACACAGCTTCTCCTCCAGAGCAGTCTCGCTCCCTTCCACCAGAGCCTGGAGTGCAGTGCAGCTTTCTGTGATGCTCTTCAGATCAGCTTTCCTCCTCTCCAGCTCCCTCAGCACATTCTGAAACAAGAGGAGCCATTAACACTGCATACTACTGCAAATCACAAGAGCAAGGGAGACAGATTTTTTACTTCCACAGGAAACAATTAGTATCATAGATGATCTCCACCTGAAGGGAAAAAAAAGCCAAACCAAGTAGAATCACCTTCTGTTTATACTCACTGTATGTGTTTACTGAACGCTTTTTGAGTGATCCCGCACAACACATGTAAGTGTCCTTAATAACTTAGTTTGAGACCTTTCTGTTTTGTTGTTTTACAGTATCTTTTCAGTTCCTTTTCATTATGTAGGTAAAGCAAATGCATCACATCACAGGTCCGATTTTAAAAGGTTCTTTTTGCACCATCAAGCACCAGAGAACACAGTTTTCGAGAGACTCAGTTTTCTCTCTTTTTGTATTACTTTTAGAGTTGTCAAAAATGAGAAAAGTGGTAGGCCAAGGCTGAATGTTCTTGTGAACCACCACTACCACTTATTAGTGCAGATAATCAATTCACTTCCTACATATTACAGAAGCTCTATTGTTATATACCTATATGAAGAGATGTAAATATACGTATCCTTAGCTCTAATAATTTTTCAAAGTCATCTGTGCTTCTAAATAGGTTTACTCAAAAAAAAAAAATCTTCTTTGAAAAATAATGTGTACTGACGTACAAATCAACTGTGTCATCTACTGAAAATCAGTATTTGATTTCTATGTGGAAAATAGCACTTCTTGCCATAAAAGATCAACAATATTACTATTGATGAGATCTGGCTACTTAGAAAGCATCAAATAGCATACAGTGTGGGGAAGAATGCAGTTAACCACAACTAGTATCTGGAGCTCTTTGAGCATCTTGTTAGTTGTGAAGTAAATAATTTATTATATTATTGTAACTTCTTATCTTCAAAACAGAAACAAATACTCAAGTTCCTAGATCTTAAAGCCACCTCCAAAAAGCCTTCAGGAAGGAAGGACAACTTCATATGCAACATAAAGGGTTCCTGGTGGCACAGCATAAGAGCTCATGAACTATTTCCATTGCCTTTAAACACATAGTAAGTATATTTCAATAAGTATTTACAAGTTTGCTTGGAAAGAAATCTCAGAAATACTGCCATAGCAGAAGTATAATGATAATAATTGTTAATCCTGAGTTAAATGATGAGAACAGGTTATAATTAGATGGTTTTGTAATTTGGTAAACTGTCAAGATTGTACACAGACCTACTCCAAAATTAAAAAGTGATAGAAAACAACAACTGTAAAGATCAGTATTACTGAACTACATCAACTGAGATGTACTGCTAACTCAACCTAGTACATACACAAGTTTCTATAGTGTGAGAAAATACATACTTTGCATCAGAATAATTATAACATATTCACCCGCATTTGTGAACAGTTCCAATATATAGATGAAAGAAAATAAGAAATTACAATTTGTTTTGCAAATTCACAATTATGAAGACAAAGCTGTTTCAATGAAAAGTTACAAACTCAGTTTTTCATTTAAAGTGCCACTGACTAGTTTCCTCTACAAGCAAAATACTTGACCCTGCCCAAAATATTTACTTACAGTTATTATGAACCATGATAGAGGCACAGAAGTTGCTTAAATACCTACCAAATATATATGTAAATACATACCAAGTATGTAATAATATCTTTTAATATTTCACTGACAGTTTGAGGCACGATGTCAGAGATGAAACAGATCAGCCTCAGTACGGTACTGAAAATCATCTACCAGATCTTCTAAAATTTCATGATGTAAGAGGTTTAGAAACAAGTTACAGGGATTTAAATTAACAGCCTATGTTAAATACTACGTACTATTCTACACAGTATTGACATAATTGACATAATTTTAAAAATCAATTCTGTACACATTTAGAGTGTGCTTACTTTAGCCCAGGCAATTTCGGAATCCAGATCAGAAAGCAAGCTCTCTGAAGTGGACTTCTGCACCAGCTCAGCCTCAGTGGTCGCTAGCCACTCTGACAAAGAGGCAGCCTCTTTCTTCATTTTGCGTGACAGCTGGGATGCTCTTTCGAGGTCTTGCTTTCCTTCTGTCACCTAGAAAAAAAAAAAAAGAGAGAGAGAAAAAAGAAAACAAAACTAGATTTTGAAAGATAATAAAACCAAAAGTGCTAGCTAGCTGAAATATCCTCCCAAATACATAAACCATTGCATCATATGACCATCTTGTATTAGGGAAGCACACTGAAAAGAAAAATCATTTATAGATACCTACATCTTACTTTACAAAGCAGAATCATAGAACAGTTGGGGTTGGAAAAGACCTTAAGATCATCTAGTTCCAACCCCCCTGCCATGGGCAGGGACACCTCCCACTAAACCATGCC
>JAOEHX010011808.1:25873-42690 GCA_025448015.1 Bolborhynchus lineola
TTTCAATTTGAGACAATTTTTACTGGAAAATGAAAGGTCTGTGTATTCTTAAACCTTTAAATATCCATAAAATACAGATGAATACACAGGCTAGCATTCGTTGCTTCCAAATATACTTGTATATTAGTCTATTGTGTAAGTTAATAATTTTGCCAAACCTCAAAAAATGTGGATGCAATCTTTCCTTTAAGAAAGCTGCTCAGCTTGTTATTTACAGATTGTAACATTTACATAAGAGTTTGGTTTAACAAGAGATATAAATATAGATAAAACCCTTAGGACTTCATTCTTTAAACTGCCCTCTAAAAATCTGCCCTACAATTTGCACACTGAATTTTGTGCAGACTATTCTTGGAAGCCTTTTGTGAATTAGGGAGAGCTGACTCGAAACAGGGGCTGGTTAATCACAATTTTGCAAATTGTACGTAGCAATCATCCTCACATTGTGAAATTCAGATCTATAAAATGCTGATGTTTTAAAGCTGAAAAATAAATAAGCTAAGTAGGACTACTTTGCTAAAGAAACAAAAAAAAAAAAAAAAAAAAAACACAAAAAAAAAAAAAAAAAACCAACAAAACACCCAAAACCAGAAAGAGTGTAAGACCCCTTGCAAAGAAATCCTTAAAATAAAAATAATTAAAAGAAATGCCTTCAGAAGTGAAGGGCATCTCTGTTCCGTATCTCCACTGCAAGCCCACTCTGAAACAAATTTTACCACCTGACCATTCCTGCCCCAATCTCTTATCAACATTCACCTGAATATAACAGGCAAATTGTTGCACTGTGGGAGGTGTTCTCATTTAGAAGGCTTTGGTATATCTGTCTACAGTCTGGAAGAGCTCTCCAGTTGAGGAATGACTGGTGAAACTTCACCTGTTCACATGCCGATTGCTGTCACCTGTGCACCCAATCAAACCTGCCTTGGTTAAATATCAGGACCGTCACTTGACTATCAACTGCAGGAACATGGATACGATACTTTATGATGCATACTGAATGCAAACACTTGAGAATAATAGCTGGCAACTAAATACTTTGAGGGAGAAGGAGCAGAATTAATGTGGAAAAGATGATGCCTCAAAGATGACATTTTTTGTTCTGCTTTCAGGCTGTGGCTAATGTAACTTCATCAGCATTTAGAACAAAGCCAACTCAAGATTATTCTTTTCCACACAGGTTTTGCAGCTCCTAACATTTAATATAAATGAAGGTCTCTGTCTATTTATTTTCCCTTATCTGTCGCAGAAAGACCTTGCTGAACTGTCTGCCTTGACTGTATGAGGATACGCTGAAATTCATTTAAAATAGTTTCTATTATCAATGCAGGTATAACAAGAAGAACTTCCCCTGGAGTTCATCATGTGCACTGGTCACCATCCTCCCATTCCAAGCCCCTTCACTATGGACTCAAGTCACAAACAGTGGTTAACTCTTTTCTCCTGATGTTGATCCTCCCCAAAGGTCAGGTTTCTTACCTCAAACATTCCAGCAGTTGCTTAGACTGCAGTTCAAGAATTTTATGTAACATTGCTTCTAGAAAGCAAATATTTATGTTAGTGATCTATTTGTAGTGCAGATTTTCAGACTTTGCTTCATTTGGTGACCTGACCCTGACTGCACTTAAACTCCGAGCTATGGATTAAGAGCAATGTCTGCTCAGACTTCAAACTCCCGATGTTCTGCATTTTAATCTGGTTTTAATTTTCACCAACCAAGAAAAATAATTATTCCAATAATTTAGCACTCCATAACATCACCACATGTAGCAAGGCTAGCATTGTGATCTCTGCTTGATATTATGCATAGTACTTGTTTTGTTCAAATACTGAAGCCCAAGCTAACCTGGCCCTGGAGTGATACTTCTCCATAACACAAGAATGAACCAGAGAAGGGAGTTCATAAAAACTCAACTGTTCCACTATATCTGTGAACAACAATCCAATTCTGGTATGTCCACATTCTCACACAGGAGAATTAAAGGGCTTTAATTACCAATTTTTTTGTTAGTGTTTTGCAAAGAGTTATAACAGTTCTATCAGGACTCTAAGAAAAATTTCCTCAGAAGAGAGTTTAGGCAAGAAGAATCACACAAGTAAGAAACATTCCCAAGCACTGCATACTTACCATGCACCTGTCCAGATGCGTCTGGATTACATCTGGGTCAGTATCCTTCACATCCAAGACATGAAGTTCTGCTTTTACACCATCCAACACCCTCTTGCAATCCAACATGCGCTGCTCAAAATTGGCTGGTTTCTGGAAAAGCTGATACTTCGTAGATACTTCTCGGAGTTTTCTCTGTTTTAATAAATATTATGTTAACAAAATGTCTTAAATTAACATTACACTTAAAAAAATAACATTTAAAGCATCTCCTCTCCACAGATTCTAACTCACCTCTCATGCCACCACAACTCAGTATACATGGCAACACTATTCGCCAAGCTAAATTCTATCACTTATTCCTACTCTCCACCTGAGGTGCAAGAGAACTATAATTCTGCATCATACACTTTCAAAATCATTCTACTGAAACAGAGCAACTTTCTGACTTGCAGCTTTTATCCCATGACATTTCTGAAATTTAAACTTCCTTACTCAATTCATCCAGTACTGCTTGTTTCCTAATGAAAACATGTAAAAGCATATACTATTCATTTCTGAGGTTCGCTTGACCACACCAAGCAATTTATAGGATGACAGTAGCAGTGTGTAACTGAAAACCAGAAGCTCTTCACATTTGAATTCTTAGTGTGACTCTCATTTTCACCTGCAAAGCATCTAGCTGAGTTCCACCACGGGGAGATCTGCATTCAGAAGCAGGAGGGAAAGTGCGAGCACTTTTCTTGAGCTCTTCTAAGGTGGATTCATGAGCTGCAATCTCAGCTTGAATTTTCTGCCATATCATAGAAACAGGAAAAAAATGTTACAAGCTGCTTGCAGAGAAGGGAAGAGGATCTTGCTTACCACCTATCATCCACCAGAAGTAAATCCACTCTGTAAAATTTGAACACAACCAGATTTTAAATATTCTGGGTTTGGTGACAGCTTGCTAAACTGAAAGCCATTAAAATTGTTATTCAATACAATCTTCTTAAAACAGGAAACCAATCCAGATTACAAGAGATATCACCTAGTGCATCAGCACAGGACTCAGATGAAGCCTTTACGAATTACCAAGTCTAGGCTGAGCACTATCATGAGATATTTCAGATTTTTTTGTAGTGAAAAGCTATGCTGCAATACCTGGGCCTCCTGAGGCATCTGAAAAGCATCTACCCTCTCAGTCAGGTAAGATGTCAGCTGTCTATCCAGCTCTGCTAAGTTTTCCTGCAGGACCTGCAATATGTGGTCTGTTTCCCTCATGGTCTGAAGCTGCTGTTCCAAGGCGATCTGCTGGCTCACCGCCTGAGTGAGACAGAAAGGCAAGACAAAATGGAGCAGTAATTCAATTGGATTTATATTAAACTTTTGCCAGCCAAGGTCGGGGAGACCCAAAACACCCTATGCCAGGAAGGCAGCCTTAAAAAAAAAAAAAGGCAAAATCAAGCCCTAGAAGCGAACAATTTTTGAAGCCTGTGGTGATGCATACTAGTAACTGAAAAACAGCGGCATAGTATAGTTCTGCAGCTAGGTATACAGGATAGGGATGTACAAGAATGGGACAACATAATAGATGGGCAATGAAAAGAATTTTTTCCCTGCTCCTTATTTCAGTGCAACTACTTCCTAACTATTTTAAAGGGTGAAAATGTCACATGTCTTATTTTCATGGTTAGTGAGCAGCTCATCGGTATTTATGACAGTAGGAAATGAACATTATCCTCAGTTTTTGAGCTGTTGCCCTTCCAACTGGAATGTCCTTTTTGTCGAAATTACTTGGAAAAATACCAGGGGTTCCTCACAGCGCAAGGGTGTGCAAATATGCAAAACAAAACCTGACTCAAGTCCTGGAGAGGGAGGGTGGAGAAGGCATCTTGCTATCAAGGCAGTATTTCCAATTGAAAACAGCTGAGAACACTCTTTTCCTGTATTGCAGTACTGCATCTGTGAATTCAGCTAACTAATAGGAATCATTTCAGACCACTGAGCTGAAAAACCCAGAGGACTTCAGACCCTGCCCCCAGATTCTTACCAAGTGACTCAATTCCTCATAGCGGGCATTGAAAGCCTCCAATTTTTCACTGATGATATCATCAAGAATCCCTCCATCAATCAGTGTCTGCCCAAGTTCCCGAATTTGGGTTCGATTATCAGCTGGATGACGCAGGACTGATTCCAGAGACTAATTAGCAGAAAAAAATTTTAAAGGTCAGGACACTGAGTATTACTGTATTTTCAGAGGTGGAAATCTGGCTGCATGCACCAAAGTTTTACACTTAAATGTCTTGAGAGCTCTCTAAAAGCATGAATTAGTTATTACTTAAGCCATGATGGCACAAGGCAACTACAGTGGACATTTTCCTTTAGATACTTCACAGCACTTCTTGCCTATTCACATCATTTTATTCTACAGTGCTGAAAGGAATTAATCAATTTAACACAGGACAAGAAAGAGCATACAGTTTTATCATGGAACCAAATATGGCAGAATCATGAACAGCAAAACTCAGCTTTTGATAGAGGATCTTATAAATACCCATTCCAGATTCATAGTTATATATCCATTTAACCGGAAGAATCAGAATATTCAACATACAGGATCAGCTAGGCTGCAAAGGACCTTAAAGATCATCAAGTCCAACCGTTAACCCCAGGACTACCACATCCACCTCTAAACCATGCCACTAAGGGCTTCATCTACACAGCCTTTGAACACTTCCACGGATGGTGATTTCACCACTTTCCACATATTTCAGTATTCTATTGAAATATAGAATTTATGAGGGTTTTTTTAAACAAAGTTATCTGAACAGTCACTGATCCAACAGAATGACTACAATACCTCAAGAGCGTCATTGACAGCGTCCAACTTATCAGGCACACTTTCTGTCATTTGCACCCTTTCTTCCAGATTGTTTAGCCAAGCTGTTTCTAAATCAAGGTACTGCAACAGCTCAATCCAACAGGACCAAACCTCCTAGCAGCAACAGAAAAAAAACATGGATTAGTTTAGAATGCCAGGGATAGCTCATGCACCCTATGAACAGCTTAAAGAAATTATGTTTCTGAGACATTTGCATGAAACAGGCAAAGAGAAAATATTCAAAAACGTGCAATGGGTCACTAAGGTCTCAACAGAAAAAACATCAACTGTAACAGCAAAATAAAAAGAAAGAAGAAAACTACACATAGAAGTCTCCAAACTCACATTAGATTTATCACTAACAATCAGATTTTTACAATGATTTAAGAACATAATAAAATGCATCCATTCCTCTTGAAAGCTAGGACGAACACAACTCACCCCAATCTATAATCCACATGTTCTTATTATCATATTTCAAGTTTTAATTTTGAAAGTTTTTTTAGAAGTTTGGTTTTGTCATTTTGGAAGACACAGATAGACAACAGAGCTGTGGGACAAAGTTACTTATTTGCATGCGTTGACTGAAATACAAATTATAAAACCAAAGCTAGATGATACCTCATGGATTCCTCTGGATGTCATCTCAGGGGAAAGTAAACTTGGAAAGGAGTCACAGCAAAATGTGTTTATTTTAGTAGGAGGTGTTCCTGCCCATGGCAGGGGGGTTGGAACTAGATGATCTTGAGCTCCTTTACAACCCTAACTATTCTACTGCTATTCTTTAATTCTAGGCTGAAGCCACTGGATTCAATGATAAAATTCAACATTTTCAGTGTCCTTCTCCATTCTTCTTGTGCCACCTGCTTCCATTTTACTAAGTTGAGAGCTACCGTTCTTACCTCCAACGTGTGGCATTTTCCCCTGATCCGGTTGCACAGTAGCTGGTAGTTCTCCAGCACAACATTCAGTTCAGTTGCCAGCTCCTGACCACTAGACGGCACTTTGGCAGCCAGCATCTTGATGTTGTCTTTGAGAATCTTCACCCGCACCTCCTTCTGCAGCACATCCTCCTTCGCCCTCTGCCCAAAGAAATGTATTACATAATCAGCACTCAAGTGCCATATGGTCAGTTACTCACCATTCAAATCAAAGACCAGCAGTTTAGCCTTGGAAGTGTTGATGCCAAAGTATTCTTGAGTCTCAGCGCAACAACATATGCCACAAACTTGCACGGAATTTAGCTTATGTTAGTAAGCATTGAAAAATCCTATTGCATTAAACATACAGTCACATTTACTACTTATGCTTTTTTCATTAAATATTCATGACTCAAAACAAAAAAGTTCAGTGCTATTTATACACTAGCACACAGATATGAAAAAGAAAAAAAAACAGGATTAAAAAAAAACAGAAAAAAAAATTGGTTTGCTAAAAAAGAGCATATCAGGGAGAAAAAGGCAGTTATGAGTCTCAGAGCTCAGTAACTATCTCCTTGAGTTATCAGGAAAGATCATGTAATTACTAGGACACATACAACTACAAAGTCAGGACCTTGCTCACAGCTGTTGGATGAGCTACAGGAACATACAAAAAGGACAACTAGAATTCCTTCTACCCAAATGCACTGAGAGGCACTCGGTAACAAATACAAAGAATAAGCACAATACAACTCCCAACACACAGGCCTGGAGAAATCACATTATCAGTTGTCGAACTTCGCCCTAACCAGAACTCTGGAAGCGGGATAGCTGGAAGACAGATCACAGAGAGAAGTCCAAGCCTGCCCCTGTCAAGACAACTAGAAATCTCCAGAAAAAGAGACTGGTCCATATCTCTTTCTTCTCAGGCTTCAAAGACAGTTTCATGGAGCTGAAGTAGGTCTGACATATAAGACACTTTATGGAGAATTTAGTACATGACAGCATTATTGTTGCACATACTGTTCAAGATGTCTTCTAAATGTAAGGCAATAAAATAAAAAAAGAAAAATCCAGTTAATGGAAAAGCAAAGAATGAAAAAATCTGAGGAACATATTATCTTATGGCAGGATTATCAAAAAACATATAAGCTCATTTTAAATCTACTCTTTCAGATGTCAGCATGAGTTCCACTGTCTGTTCTAATGAAAGCAGAATTAGGCAAGGCCAGAAACTTTTCAAAGCCTTATGTAAAAATGCTCCTGGTCAAATATACAAAGAATGTTATTTCCCACTCCTGAGAGTACTCCCAGCATAACATCCTTACTGCAAATGAAAGAGGCTATGCAAGTGTTACAGTACAGCTTACTGGCTTGCTGACATATCTGCCAAATTTAAAAGTATAGAATACAATCTGGATTTGACACAGGTAAATATGCTCAACGTCTCTCAGATTTGCTAGTAAGAAGAAGGTTCTTTCTTTTCTTGGCTTGTGTCCAGCAGGCTGTCAGACTATGTGATCTCAAATGGCTTCAAAGGACAGATATATTAAAACACTTGTTAAAGACTGCTTCAGAAAGCCTCTCCAAAAAAGAACAATTCAAAACTTCAAACAGATTTGCCAAAGTACTTGTAAGGGGAAAAAAAAAATATAAAATCTTCGTTTTATGCTCCACCAAGTAATAGCGTAGTGGATACTCATTCAAATAATGGGCATGCAAGTCAAAACATTTGTGAATATATACCTGAACTCTAAGAATTAGAAGCAGAGAGCGTTTTTGTTTACTTTATACATACATCCACGAAAGCTGCCTATTCAACTGGCAATTTATAATGAAACAAATATAGCTCCTTCCACTCAGCTTCTTTGGCCACCAGTCCAAAAATTAGAGAAGCAGGGACCAGTATCACTGTTTTCAACAGATGAGGAAGAGAAGATGACCTTGCAAAAGAACTTTTCTAAACTGCTTTTTTAAATGTGGAGTTGCTGTATTTGGGGGACAAGAAACTGAAGCCCAACAACAGCTAGAAGTAGAAGAATGTTTTCACAAACACTAATTTATATAGGTATAATACCGCTTTTTTTTTTCTTTTTCAAATTCCATCTCTTGCAATAAGTTTCCATATTCCAGTAACATAACAGTAGTTTAATGTGCTAAACATAGTAAACCTGACTCAACAGCTGGGCAAGCTGCTATTCATTATGAAACCCCTACCCCTCATGGCCAAATAGAACATCTGCTTTTACAGTTTGTGCTTTAAAAAACAGAAATTCCACAAAGCTGAAAAATACCACTACTCCTGTCATGAACTGAGCTCCTTTCCACATGGATAATAATTCCACAGAGGTTAACCCCCAGAGCCATTAGGTTTTGCTTCTCTTCAATTCTCTACAATGACCTGGTGTTCCTGACCTTCATTTCCTCCACAGCATTCTCTAGCTCTTCAGGAGACTTGTATTCAAAATCTTTCTCCAAATATTCTTCTTCAGCCTGGGTCATCCATTCTTGCATCTCTGCCAAATCCTTCTTCAGATTTACAGCTTTTTCCTGGCTTTCAGACAGGCGATTTTTCTGACTAACGATCTAGAATCCAAGGTGGAGAAAGAAACAGCAGCTCTGTTACTTAAACATCCTTGTATAGGTGAAAACACAGTCTTTACAGTCTTTGTAAAAACATTTAACTACCAAAACCTTTTCAGGCTTTTTAATCAATAAAGCCTTTTACGTTTACACAAACTCACACTCCCTTTCTTAGCATACCAACAAAATCTAGAGCTGAGGGAAGGAGGAAAATTACTTTCTTTTCCTCACTGCATGTAAGCTGGTAAAAATCCCTGGAAGAAGTCAAACGGAAGGGAAGCTTCTGACCTCAAGTATCACATAGTTAGGTGGATCTTTACAACTAACACACCCTTCAGGCCCCTCTTTCTTTCCACAACCCAGGCAATCTGGATTCTGTATCAACAGGTTCTCCAACACACATACTTGCCAGGCATTGCAACCAAAGAAAAACTTCCACTCAAAAGATACAACCAAATACACCAGACTGAAGTGGTTGCCTATTTATCACCATTAATTTTTTAAAGCTGCTTTGAAGCAGTCGGAAATTACACAGAATAATATTCCAGGTTTCAGGAATAACAGAATCAGAAGGTGTCTTCCTTCCCACTCGCCCCAGAAACAGCAGCATAAGGCTAAGGGAACAAATTAATCCTTAGTTACAATTAAAGAGTTTCACTGTGCTCCTTTCCAGTTAGGTACCAAGAAATTAATGAATTCAGACAAAACTACTATTGTGCTGGTGTCCCCTAACATATTTGCACTTCTGAAGGATTCATTGGGTCAAGTTGTATTTCAGCCATTTTGACAGTGGGACAAGTAAAACGTACTTATCCCACTGCTTCACTGCTTCACAGCTTCACCACCCTACCAATACCAGTAACAAACAAGAGCACTAGCAACATATGGAAAACTCACCTGTTTGCTCAGTTTCTCCCATTGAGTCTGGCAGTCCACTAGCCTAGACTTTGCCCAAGTGTTTACGCTTGAAATAGGCTGGGCTCTTAGAGCAGACTCTACTTCTTTCATCTCTTTCAGAGATGGTTCAACTGTATCCATTTCATTGACAAACATCTGAGCACACAGAGAAAACAAATGTCCTTCTTTAGCAAGAAATCACATACTTTATAGTATATCAATAGTTCTGCAATTCTTAATTATTCCAGAGAAACCTTAATATAAAAGCAAACTACTGCAGTGTTCAAAAACCAGATTGTTTAAAACAATCCTTCAGTGGCCCAAAACGTCAGAACTATGTAACTAAAGACCAAAATACATATACAGCATAAACATTCTCACATGCCAAGTGTCAACACCAGAACAATGCAAGTTTGAAGATTATGTGCACTAAATACCCTCATGTTTCAGACATACCTCACTTGCATTCTTCTCACAGAAAGAAACATTTGAAGGTGCACTGTAATTACTTATAATAAGATGAAATTTTGCACATCATGTTCCATTAGCTAGGAAGGAACCTTACTTGCAAGGCACATACAATCCCCAAACCCTAGGAGCTTCATCACAGTTATTTGCTTATTTTTACTGCCCTTGGAAGTTTAATGCAGAAAGTACTTAGCACTCACAGATTCAGTTCCCTTATCGTAAAACTGGGAAAAGTATATAAACGCTTTCCGGGGAAATAATGTCAGCTGGTAGATGAGTATTTGTGAATACGGTAAAGACCTTTGAAAAGTAAAATGTGTTATGGCTGCACACAAAGAACCAATTAAAATGTGCCCTGAGGAAAGATAAGGCAATTTTTCCGGGAGGAATATGCTATGGACAAAGTAAGCAAAATAAGAAAGAAGAAAGTCATTATTTATTTTATAAGAGAGCAAAACTCACTGTGCACTGGTCAAGTTGCCTTTGAAGTCCTTCAGTATTTCCTTGTACAGCCTTTTCTGTCATTAAAAAGTCTTTCACACCATCCATCCACTTCTGAATGACTTTTGAATCAGCCTAAATCAAAAAATAGTAATGAAGAGTTGATACAATACCATGATGAAGAATGTACGGCTGTTGCATTTCGACTTCTAGCCATGTCAAAAGGATATTTTACAAGCTTCTAGCATTGCCTTGGTTTTGAATCAGACCATTGTTGGTTTAATTTTTGCCTTTGGTTTTTTTCTTCCCAGTTTCTGTTCTCAAATATATATCAAAACTAAATTCACAATTGTGATATTCTCATATCCAGGCTACAGCACTGTTTAATTGACACAGCACTGCTCCAGGCTATCTATGACAGAGAAACACAGAATCAAGTAAGGAGGTAAGCATGGCTCCAAGAAGTATGTGGTTACTTTTCCTATGAAGGACCTGGCTGAAGGCTGGGAATAGCATTTTCCTGACAACAGAAACCATGTGTGACTGCTTCCACCACACTTGTCCAGGAGAGATACTGCACTCCAAGGAAAAGATAGAGCCATATGTATATATATATATACACATATACATATATATATATATGTACACATGGGGAGGAGGGGAGAGTAGAGGATGGGGTAATGCTGAGCATACTTGACAGGTTGACGCTGTGCTGAGAAAGCCACTCCCTTACAGAGAAACACAGGCATAAAAGAAAAATACCACAGATGATTACAGTAACCATTAAAAAAATCTATCTGTTTGAGGCCAATGACAGCTCAGTACTCACCAGGGCAATACACACGGGGAAAAAAAGAAGCACATACACAATTTCAAAGTTACCTGACCTAACATTTGGCAATTGCCTTTTATCCTGTGATGAAGTAGGTGGGGAGGGAGACAGGAGGGTTGACATCTTCCCACAGAATTGTGGATGTCATCAATCACCCTTACAAACAAAACAACCACAAACTTTGAGCAGGGCGAAAGTTTTTCTTTGTCCTGGTTCAACTGAGTTATGTGGCTATTGTTTTCTAATAACATAGCTAGAAGGTTTTTTAATCAACATTTTTTGGACTGTTTGGTTAGGTTTAAGAGATGGCACCTTTTTATTCTGACACAATTGTATCACAGAGCACTGCTATTGCGAAGCTGAGTTACAGCATATCAGCTTAACCTTCCCCTTTTCTGAGGGGGAAACCACAGTTTTCCTTAAAAAACTTGCAGTAACAGTTCTTTCAAGATCAGTACACTACAACACTGCTCTTCAAAAAAAATTCTGCACTAATGAAACCCCATTAGACTAAGATTATGTTTATTTTTAGGCCAATGCTACCATGAGAGGTCAAAGTCATGACATTTTCTTCATTCCTTTTCCATTTGCGGGAATTTCCTGCAGCTGATTGGCCTGAAAATAATTTTCCAAAAAAATAGACCCCAGGAGGCTTAACAGTGAACCATGGCTTAATTTAAAATAATACATATTTATAGAGGTTGCCATTTGAAAAGGCATTTTAGTATATAACTAATTTAGCTTGCTTACAGTAAGCTACTTACCTAAGTAGCTGGAGTGAACTGAATGGGATTACTGGCAAAGTTAGGCACACATTTAAATGACTTTCTAAACCACAAGCCAGGATCACAGGAGTTTAGTGAAATAAATGCTCCTGCACTGCACAGGTAAATAATTACCAATGGTCAAATACCCAGTGTAGGTTGTGGGTGTACAATAACTCACAAATTTTAGACATGAACTAAAAAACTGTATCAGTTTCTATAATTTATTCTAGGTGAGAACAAAACTCAAATGTGTTGAAATTTAACTTGTTTGCACCTAGAAAAACCACATGATGTACAGCCATGCAATAGATTTAAATGAACTGAAGGTGAATAATCAAAGACATAGCAAGCCACACCATATTAGAGATATGGTAACACAGAATAAGAGACATAAAAATTTTCTTGTAGAAAATACTAGACACAAAACTGATAAAATAAGCCCTGTCTACTTTTCCCATCTGTATTACAGACAGTCTCACAGTAAAACACAATTGTGTCACTAATGCATGTGTTGCCAGCTTGGGGGAGCCTCTGTCACATCACAAATCACAGAATGCCACCTGAGCTGCAGGACGCACAGGCAGATCTGCCAGAGACTTGCTCATCAGACTAACAAGGACATTTTAAGCACTGTTCACCTGTCTGCTCACTGTTAAAATTAGAATACTAACGCTTACTTTCTTTTCAAAAACCTAAAGGCGGGGAATGCCGTTTTGGGAAATGCCAGCTTTTAAAGGTAAATTAGGAAAAAAGGAAACATTAAAAGTAAACCAACACTTGTGTGCAGTTGTGCATGACTACACTTTCCAAGGGTTACCATCCACTTACTCTTTTTTTTTTTTTTTTTTTTCAACTTTTCTCCCCCACTTTTAGTATTTATCCACCCTTTAATACCCAAATGATTCAGCTCCTCTCATAATCAAGGAGACACTGCCCAGACATTCTCCAAACTAATCTTGTGTCTATGGTATGACATCTCCAGTACTGACCTATTCAGTGCCTGCACCAGGACCATATACACAGTCTCCTGCATCAGCGTTTCTTGCAGTGCAGGTTCCATCCTGATCTGCCCAGTACTGTCTGCAACTTTTTTATTCAACTTGCTCTACATTCGCATTTTCAGTCTTACAGTGCTAGACTGCAAAAATCTTGTATAGATTAGCACCACTCCTTCAAAAGGAAAAATCAGGGAATATGAATTCATGATTGCCCATCACTGACAGCTTTATGAAACATTTAGAAAATACAGGAACTGTGCACTTAAAAATTCAGTTCATAGGAAAACACCCCCATTTCTACAGATAGCCACACTACATATTTCTTCCATTTTCAGTTATTTAGTAATTACTTCTACTGTTTCTTCTGCTTTAATTTCTTTTTCAGCTTCTCTACCTTTTCTTTTTTTTTTTAAGGTAACAGGAAAGCTTTTAACATCTCAGGACAAATTTTTGTCCTCAGATCTATACAACAGAATGAGGCTGCAATGCTCTGCTCTCCAATAGCTTTTCACATAGGCATAAAAATCTCCATCTCTCATCAGTGGGTGCTTCATACACAACATTGCTTTGGACAGCTGCAGAGAACAGGGCACTTCACCTTTGGCTGGAAAAACTGCATAATTGATTACTAAATAAAGACCTACTATGCTAGTACTGAACAGTGTGTACCTCACTCTCAAGTTAAACATGACAGAGAACTCCAATTTTCAGGAGCCGTTCTTCACTCAGTTAAAGACGTGATTTAGGAAAGTAGGTGCATGTACCGACCACTCAACTGAACTTGATTCAAGTGCAGAACAGTTCTGCGCTCACAGGAAATAAAGGGAGAAAAAAGTGCTGCTGAAACCAATGATATAAGTAGGTCTTCCTCAATATAGCCATAGACAATCAAGTCAACTGAAAAGCTGGAATCATTGGAACAAGACTGATCAGAAGTTGTTGCACAAAGGACTTTGAGGCAGGCTTACATGCAGAATATTTATTCTGTCATGCTAAGTAACTAAGTGCAACCAGAAAGAGAGGGAAGAGAAGAGAATGAGACACAGCGGGATACTGTACATTTAGGGCAAGTCAGGGAGAAAATTAATGAGGAAGCACCAAGGGCTTAGCTAAGCCTTAGAAGCTAATTTCTTCTAGGGTCCTGTACAAGCCAGATCACTTTGTGCAGTCAGCTCCTGCTGAACAGCAGCATCAGCTCCTCCACAGTTCCGTATCATCCCACAGGCTGCTGCAAACAGCTATGGAAAGATGAGTTTGAAGAAACCAGACTAAAAGCAGAAACTCTTTCAAATGCAGGTGCACAAGTACATATATTCCTGAACATGTTTTTTAAGGGGGGGTGTGGACAACTTTTATCTTTGTGCTTCACATAATACAGCCTAAAACTAAGGAAATACACACTTTTTCCTCTGAAACCTACATAAAATTCTTGCTTCTCTTCATAGCTTGGTTTGTGGCTTCCACTTACAAGTTCAGTCTAGACTGGACTACGGTACCTATGCTATTCATATACGCACATCTCACACACACACTGCTAGGAGCAGCTCAAGTCCTGAAACAAATAATTAATGAAAAACATTATGAGCAGGAGCAAATTTTTCCTCACAGCCTTTTTTCCCACCAAAGTAAAACTTGTGTGTGAGCTCTACTTTTCACTATCATTTATTTACCTTAGTAAACAAATTACCTTACAACCTGTTACCTTAGTATGACTTCTTCCAGATTTAAGGTTTGTTTGGTTGGTGGGGTAGGGGGTGGTAGGGAGGAGGTTGTTTGTTTTGGTTCGGGTTTTGCTTGATTGGGGAGGGGGGGTGTTTGGTTTGGTTGGTTGGTTTTTGTTTTGTATTTAAAACACAAGACAATGCTTTTACCTACTTCTGAGCTATCATAAGCAATGGCTTGTCCAATTTTCACTACAAGATCAGGCATGTCAATTACCTGGCCTTCTTAATGTAAGTTTCAGTTAAGCACAAGTGTCTATTCTTGCCTCGTCATGAAAAATTCTGTCTGGCTTAAAATAAATTAAAAACAGACAAAAAAAACTAACAGTTCCAAGTTAGAATCCAATATCCAATAAAACCAGCTTTTTGCTTCAGAAGGGAAAGCAAGACTGAAATAAACCTCTGGTGAAAAGTGGTAGTGTGTCTGCATGGCATCAATGTTCTAAAAACCACTTTTTGGGTTTTGCAGGGTTTGTTTGTTTGGGTTTTTTACAAACTGTGTGATACATACTCTCTTAAATGGAAAAGAATGTAAATAATTCCACACATTAAGATGTTTAATGCATGAGAAAATCACATATTTCTGTAAGCTAACACACCTGTGTCTTCACCCCAGGAGATGAAAATCTCTAAAAGCACCTTCTTGTTTTTTGAAGTTTAAAATACAATAGGAAGAAGAAAATGGGAAACACAAAGAAACCATCTCACCAGGAAGTACTGAGTCAATGTCAGTTAAGTTACTTAAGCACTTTTTCTCTCCCCTCTTTATCAACGTGTTAAACATCCAAATACCCTTGCTTTTAATCCCTTCATTTTTAAACCATTTGGACTTTTTGTCATGCAGGATTTCACAGGTGTGAGTATATATATATAGATAGATCTATGATTAATCTTAATTCTTTAACCTTTCTAACACTTCAGAGGCCATCTGTTGGAACTAGAAAACTCACTATACTATATAAGCATTTTCTTTAGCTCCTTTTTTAACAAGCTTTGCTATTTTTTTATTACTGTTTACAGAAATCCCACTTGAAGGAGCAGGTTTTCTGTAGCAGGTACAGCTACAACTACATCAAGTTTAGATGTCAAAGGCACTGGGCATCTGACACCAACCACATTAGACAGCACACAGCTACTGGTAGGACTGATCCCTCAACAGCACAGCTAACTTATCCTTGACTTCAGTGTAACCTTTGCTTCTGATATTGAAAGAAGAGTAATACTGGTGTTAAGCAAAAAGTAATTCTATTAGAACATAATATCTTAGGCATGTTAAAAGTCCTCTACTACCCTGCTACAAATACACTATACAGGATTTCAGCCTCTGCCACTATAGTGGCCACTGGCATTTCACTTCTCAATCAGTATCATCAGGACTCCTGCAGGAACACAAAGAGCTATAAAACAACTGAATTATCTAAACAAACAAACAAAAAAAATCCTTTCATTTTACCTCAAATATTCTCAACTTGCATGTAATTTCCTCCAGTAGTTTAACATCTTTGGAATTCTTGAGCTTTAACTTGTCCCAGTGTCCCTGCACATACTTGAACTCTTGTGTGTAGACCTTTTTTATATCCAAAGAAGCATGTTTCTCCAAAGCCTTTGTTTCTTCAGCAAGTTTATCTATCCTGGGCTTCTGAGCTTCCAGTGTCTCACAAACCACCTATAATAAAAAATAAAACCCAGTATGTCTGATTCCAGTATTAGCCATACAAGAGGTATACACATACAAGTGCAAGTATATCAAAGGTTTTGTTGTGCAGAGAACAGATCCAGTGAGAAGTGATATTCCTGTCACTGCACTTATTGCAGCAGAGATGTCCAAAAAATCTTTTAAGCAGCAAAACCTTCAGCTGCTCTATTGGTGCAGTAGCAGGGATTACAGAATGGTCTCTAAAGCCTGAACACATAGCTAAACACACCCAAGCACCTCTCCTGGGCTGTGGGGTAATAGCACTCAAGTTAGCAAAGCAATGGCTATACTACTCCTCGGTCATTAAAGAAACTGCAGCATAGACACAACAGGACCTCAGGTGTTTGGGGTGATTTGTTTTGGATATTTTTATTCTCTCCCCCACATATATATATATATATATATTTATGACAAAATAAAACAAACATTAATGCTTACACAAATAGGTTCAGTATGTCCTTTGAATTTTATAAGGTAACATTACTGTAATATCTAGTTGTATTAAAAGCTCTGGATACATGAGTTTT
>JAOEHX010011808.1:42971-54778 GCA_025448015.1 Bolborhynchus lineola
GGAACTGTAGTGAGAGGACAAGGGGTAATGGGTTCAAACTTAAACAGGGGAAGTTTAGATTGGATATGAGGAAGAAAGTCTTTATTGTAAGGTTAGCGAGGAACTGGAATGGGCTGTCCAGGGAAGTTGTGAATGCTCCATCGCTGGCGGTGCTCAAGGCCAGGTTGGACATAGCCTTGGGTGACATGGTTTAGTGTGAGGTGTCCCTGCCCATGGCACGGGGGGCAGAACTAGATGATCTTAAGGTCCTTTCCAACTGTAACTATTCTATGATATGCACATATATTTTACTGTATTATACTGAGGAAGAGTCTTCTTTTGATGTGTTTATATTCTCAATTTTCTTTTGCATTTACAGGAAATAAACAGGATAAGATGTACTATTTCCTGTAAAAAGATAGTGAGGTATCAATGAGACCAAAAAGAGGGATATATATCCACAAAGCAAGTGTTTTCTGTGCACTGGGCCAGAGAGTCAATCCCTGGCTTGGGTTTATGCCCAAGTTTATGACCAAGCAGTGCCTGCTACAGTGCAGAACGAGGTGGGCAATCCTAGGTCCACAAGCAGGTCATCATTCATGGTTTGTTCCCATTTCCCATCACACTCTTTAAAGATTCCACATTGGCATAGCCTGTACTTTCAGGTCAACTAGGCTTTGAAGAAAAGGAGGAGAGGGGATTTGGGCAGAAGCGGGAAACAAGCCTCCAAAGGCTAAATGCCATTGCAATTCAGCCAGCATATAGACCAGAAAAATCTCTGCCAACTTTAAACAATACAGAAGCAATGTTAAAAGAGAAAAACAAAGAACTCAAAAATGGGTGTGTGTGTGTGTGTGTGGTTTGTTTGTTGTTTTTTGTGGGTTTTTTTAATCTGCTGCTTCAAAAAAACCATAGTATTAACTCCACTGTTTACTGGGCTTTTAAGAATACGTATTTGGTCACTCTCTGCTGAATAGAGAGGCATATAAAGACAGGCATGGCTTCTTGTTACCCAGCAGCTGGAGTTCAAGAGCTCTTCCAGAGTCACCTGCAACTGGCTTATGCCACATAGAGAAAAACACAAGTCTCTGAATTAAGCATGATCCCACATGCAAAAATATTTGTCTTGTTTTTTAAAGTAAAAAAGAAAAATAGCACTGCCATAGGATTCTCTTCCTTCACTCCAGCCTTCACTTATCATATCACTTTGTAAATAATGTTTACAAAGCAACTGTCATCCATACGTTTTCCCCCCTACTTTATAGGCTTATATCCAGAAACAAAATACTTTCTCTACCAGACAGAATTTGTGCATCGATTACCTTTATGGCTTGAAAGTACTGTTTCTCTTTGAAAGGTAAGCTAGATCAGAGAAATACAATTACTCTTCCGTAACAGCCAAGGAGGATGAAATAGATAATTTGTTAACCAGGTGGTTGCAATGCAGCTCAGGCAGAGAGAGCTGAAAGGCAGGTCCCAAGGGAGAGAAGGGCAGCCAGCTTCCAGCTTTCCTCACAACCACACTTGGTGGCAAAGGAGCAAACCTTGGACCAGATCACCACCCTCCTCCAACCAAGCTCCTAAGAGTTTTTGCCCAGTGTCCTGACATCCATTTTAGGGCAGCTCAGCACAAGGGAGACTTAAGCACTCTGGAGAGAGACTGGGAAGGCTACCAAGGTGGTCCATGGTGCTGCAACACTTTAGAGAAGATCACTTAGTCTCCTCTTCCCTCAGCTGAGTCAACCCAGCTCTCTTGGTTCATCTCCTGGCACAGGAAAGGGAAGCTGTAATGTCTGCAGGCTTGGAGAACCTGGACCTGTCCCTCAGCAGTCTGTTGTAACCCAACTTTCAGCAAGCAAGCCCCAGAGATCCCACTTCCACACAGCATTCATGAATGAGCCTCCCCCTAAGTAACATTTTAGTCATTGCACTGAAAACAAGGCAGGAGAAAGGAAGATGACAGTAGCTGAATAAGCAACTTCCTCACTTCAGTGCAAAGGTAGGAGTTACCTTTGCCTGCTGCAGGGCCTTCTCAACCTTACTGGGTTCATTCAGCCCACTGGTAATGGACTGCTGCTGGCACTCCAGCTCTCTCAGCGTGTCCTTCAGCTGCTGCAGAGAGTCCACGTATTCCTGGCTCGGCTGACTTTCTGTTGCTGGTGTCATTAAAAAGAGTAACAGAGCAAAATACAAGGTTAGGAAATAGACATAAGACCCAAATTACAAGTTAATTACACTTAAGCACTTAAATCTCTTGGGGTAGGTAGAATCAACAGTACTCAGACTTTTGTATCCTAATGTAGTATTTCTCATTTTAAAGAAGTTTAGACATATCTACCATTTATATGCAATCACATACAGATATCTACTATATATAGAATATAAAGTATAGCTTATATTATAGCCATATATTATGAAGTTAAATACATGCACTACATACAGTAAGTATGAAAGCTAGTATTTTTTTATATATATAAACACATAAAATATGTCTTACTATGGCAGTAGGGATTGAGGTTGTGTTTATCTGGGCTTTTTTATATACACACATGTGCACAAAACCATAAAAACAGCAGCTTTCAGCCTCTTGCCAGAACAAATACACTATTTGGGAAGATTGAAGAGATTTCAGCTTTGAATGGCATATATTCTACTTTCAATCTTTGACTCTCAGATTTTGCTTGAGCCACCCCCCTGTGGAATTCCAGGCAGGAAGCAGCACCTCACTGGCATTTCAGAATGAAAACTTCAGCAAACAGTATTTGGGCTGTAAGACCTTACTGTGGCATGCACATTCTCTGGCTTTGGATTCCTAAGCAACTTCATTACTGCCACTAGTAAAAATTAATCTAAGCTTTGCTGTGACTCACCAGGTAGCATTTCAACAGCTTACTGTCAGGACTGTCATACCATGTATAACTAAGTAATAAGTCAGCATTTCTAAAGAGAACCTGCGTTATCTAGCCTCCTCTTCTTAAAAAGCCACGATTAAAGGGAAAAAAAAGAAAGCAAATAGGTGCACTGTCCCTAACCTACAGCAAACCCCAAAGGAGAAGAAAATAGTTTAAAAAGCCTCCCATTTACCAAACAAAACCAAAACCAAGTCACAATTCCCATAAAGCTGCCAGTAGATATGGGACTCAGTAGCACCCTGTGAGGGCATTTTCAGAGGCTCATGGAAGAGCCATGAAAAGGGACAGACTTCTGTCAGCCAAAGCCTGCCAGGTTCACAAATGCTCAAGTGACACCACCAGTTGTTTCTCCCGATTACATGGCTCTGGAAGTTCTTTTACCTTACAGCAATCCAAACTCTGTGGTAAATAAACAGCTTAAACCCTGAAATGAAATTTCCCTCTGTTCTTTATCAATACCCAATCTGCAGAGAAATGATAATTCAAAAAACCCACACAAATATAAATTTGACATGTGACACTATGCAAGGTGGTTTTATGACTAGTACAAATATGCTAGTAATGCTTCAAGTGATCTATGGCATGAAAAAATAAGGAGTATTTTGTCACATCATCTAATCATTACCAGAACAGACAATAGCAATAAAATTATTCAAAAATACGTGAACTCAGAACAGTCATAAAATAATCATTCCTCGCAGAAAGCATGAACGCATACCCTATAATTTGAGCATGGCAGATAGATACGTTATTCATACAGTTTTTTGTATAGATATAATCAAAGTATGCAGGCCTGGTGCAACACATTATATAGATGGCCTAACAACTTAGTAATTGAGCCTATTTTTATTACAGAGAATAAAGTATTAATGCTCTTCCATTTGGGGCTGGTAGCAAAACAGTTCCTTCAATTCCTCAGAAACAAAATGAGAACTAAGGAAAAAATCTCCTTATAGATCTGTGGTCTTGCTATTCAGCTATGAAATATTAACAGAGCTACATATTTTGTGCACTACATTTAAAATCCTTTAGAAGCCAGCATGACTGGTTTGAATGCTCATAATGAAATTTTTAACACAACAAAAACCCAGGCAAAAAGTGCCTGCAAAACAAGCCAGATTCCAAATCACTTCAAAGATGAAACTTCCAAAAGGAATTATGCATGACTAATGTGCTCAAAGCATATATGAAAAAGAATAAATTTCACATGCATACTTCAATTTTACAAGGTTCTCCTAATCTTCCATTTTTTTATTTCTGGTATTACTATTTGTTTCTGTAAGTGCCAGAGATACACATCTTTTCAGAATAAATTATCCACATTAAATACATTTTGCCAGTTCCTTAAATGTAGGTTCAGGAATGGTGCATCCTTGCATAATCACTTCTAATACTACAGAATGATACATTTTGTAGCTTGCACATACAAATATCCTTCCAGGGAACAAAAAGATTTTGTCAGCCTGACCCAAAGCCTCCTGGAAGCAGTAGTAAAACTCTACTAGAATTCAGTGAGCTTTCCGTCAGCTCAAAATATACATATGTATGTGTGTATGTATGTGTGTACACACACACACATACATACATATATATATATTAATTTTACCTTTCTTCAGCTGCTGGTAATGTTCCTCTAGTTTCTGACGAGTCAACTGGAAGTGTTCAAGAAAGCTATTCAAGCTCTCCTGAATGAAGTTTGGAGGCATGGGCTGAGAGGTGAGAGTCTTGCAGGTGGCTTTCAGGTGTTCCAACTGTGGACCCAGGCTTGCAAGATGAGTCAAGTCTCGCTGTGAAAGATTAAAAACAAAATCATATCTCACTTGCCTTGTTAACATAGACATTTTAGTAAGCTACTGCACCACAGCTCCTCCACACTACTAGGGCAAGAACATTAAAGTGACACAGGGTCCAAAATCTTCCACTCAAATCTGGTGCCCTGGAGGTCACAAATTTTGAGTTACCTTACGTTACCTTACTGACCAGGCTAAGCTCCTCTGGAACATTCTGAGCTCCTAACAGCTTCTGATCAAAATTAGCAAGTTTTGCCAGACTTACCTGACATAAGTCTTTCAGGACGGCTGAGGGCTGGGATGCTGAAGCAGCATAATTTTTAAGCAAGCCATCCTTCTCAATTACAGTCTTTTCAAGATCATTCATTTCCTTAAAATATGCATTTATATCTTCCTGGTACTTTATCTTTCTGGCCACTTCTTCCAAATGTTGAACCACATCTTTCCAGCCTGACAATGTTTTCTCCATCACAGATTTTATATCCACTGTAGAAAGACCTTCTAAAAAGATTATACAAGTTATTGTTATATTAACTGCAACACATTTTGATTAACAGGCATTTAACCTTTCTTCTCTTCAAATAAAGGCGCACACTTAACATGTATTAACATGTAAAATGCTTTGATTCCAAGTACACTATCCATAAAACTGTATTTATTATTAACAGTGTTTTCACTTTTTATTTCCACATTAATAGTAAAATAGAGCACAATATTCCACTTCCATTCTTTCCCTTTGATAACTTTTGAATTTACAGCCATGAGCTGACTCCTGACCATTACAATTTTTGTCTAAATGCTGATAATGTAGAATTACATAAGATAAGCTTTAAGAAAGCTTCTGGTGAATTAATTTTTTGTTTAAATGATCCTAGACTCCACAAAGAAAAAGGGAAGCAGTAAGACGAAAGGGAGCAATAAATTAATTGAAAAGATAGATGGAAATCCTGTCAGCTTGGGAGTCAGAGGGAGAAATGCAGACATGATTAATGAACAGCAAAAAAGCAACACAAGAAAACATGAGGTTATTTCCCACTCACGGTGAGTACGTGAAGCACTTGCTGCGCCATCTTTTTGACAAATCAATGCATTACTTGAGGATGCAGTGGCAGAATTGAACACACCTGCCAGCCATTCCTCCTCTGCTTATTTCCTCAAGTGTCAGAAGTAACTGACAATTCTCTTACATATGACGAAATTTCACTGCTATGTACATTCTTGCCATTGCAAGTTTCTGATGCAGGTTCTTTCAAGGTACTACCTTCTTTATATAAGGCATATTTGGGTCATTTGAACTTAACAGTTCTGCCATTTAGATCAGAGAGTCACATGGAGGAATTTTGCTGCACTCCTTTAGCATAAGTGGAGCCCAGTGCTCTGGGTCAAGGAAGTCAGCCAGCAAAAGCTGGAACAAGGGAACTTGAAGGCTCTGTTCCATAGATACTCGCCGTGCTTAACACTGGCCATACACTTGGCACAACTATAATACAGAAGCACAGCAGCTGCAACCAGCCATGTAAGAGGAGCATGCATGCAATTATAGGTCACTGCCACTATGGCATGGCCTTGTACACGCTTCCAAGACAGAAATGGTTGCCAGCGCTGTGCATTATTCCACACAGGCATAGCTTGGCCTGGATTTGGAGAGAAGAGCTGTCATTCTGAGCTGAACAAAACATACTAGCAGACCTGAACAAAGCCAAGGTCTGTAAATTATTTTCTACAGATCCCAACCTTTACAAGGGCAAATAATTAGGAAGCAATTTCTGTATATTATTTTTTTGCTGATACAAAGCAGTATATTTCTCATTACGATCAAGAGATACTGGTTTCATAGACATAAGCTATTACAGCTGAACAGGTTTATAAAAGAAAGACAGGGGAGGGAGGACTTCCGTCCAGAGCTGAAGACAAACAATAGCTACTAAATTTTATAACCCAATCTCCAGGTTAAATCGGTGCTTTCCAGCCACCAGCACACAGTGTAAAAAGCTTCAGCTGCAGTAGGCAAGGAGAAAAGGACTGGAATGCTTAGCATGTTGGGGCATCCAGGCAAAAGGACTGGCTGGAAAAAACATGACAGTTGGGAAATCCAATGGAAATCAGTACATCCCAAAAGGGATGCTAGTCAATATGCAGTGCAGTGATACCACCTTCTCACTTGTCTGAATGCTACCAAGTCATAGTAATTCCAGAAGCCAAGTACATCACAGATCTAAAAGACTGCCCCTGGACGATATGAACAGCTCCTTTATGGAGAAAGTCACATTTCGCTGATGAAGTTTTGTCACATTGTGAAGTGAGATTTTGTCAAGATCTAAAGATTCAGCTTTCAATGGTGTTAATTATAAGTTTCCACGGATAAGTGTTTTAATTGACAATCAATCATTTTCTTAGGCAATCATTTTCTTCTGGCTCAAAGGCTTCTCTCTTGCCTTTGAGCCATAAATAGTGACTATTATCATCAAAACATACTGACAGTTGTTACAAAAATAAAGCAAGTTACAAATAAAAAGATATACACACATTCATCAAGCTTAAATTTGTGTTCAAAATTTCCACTTCAGGGCAGTTATATTTAAAAATTTTATACCTAAAATCTCCACACAATCAGAATTAAACCAGCCTCCTCCCCCTAGAAACCACGTTACTGTCATTTTAAGAAATTATTTCTATTTCAATAAAAATAACCCTTAAAAGATTGCAATGAACACACACACACATTACACAAAGAATATTGTTTTTCTGTAAGCCTAAGTAAAAACAAAACATACGTCAATAACTAGCAACAGTAACAATAACCAGCGTCTCTGAAGGACAGAAAATGGAGGGAAAGGAAAGGAACATTTTGTGATGCTCAACTGGAGGTAGCATATTTCAGTATTATTTCCCAGAAACCCATCTGATTAAAATCACAAACCAGAAAAACCTTCCAGTTGCTTACCTCTTCCCATCTGATCCAAAAGAACATGTCCACTTCGTTTCAGTTCATCTAACTTTCGGCTTTTTTCAACTCTTTCTTTTTCAATCACCTACAAAGTGAACGCCAAAAGTGTACCAAAAAGGTAAATTTTCTTGACACCCACACACCCACCCCAGTAACATGTGTTTTCCCACTGCTACCCAAAACACATTCCAGTTTTCTCAGATACAGCTCCTTCTAAGATACATCTTAGCTCTGTTCAGAAAACAAATGCAAAAAGAATCAGCTCTCCCAAATACCAGGAAAGCAAGAAGCTAGTACAGCAATAGCAGGAATTAAAGGGTTAACAATCCTGCTGTGTGAAATCAGAATGGGGACACCAGCTGAAACAAGTCACTTGTGACCAAAAATTGTAATTATTTAATGTGAACCAGCAGAAAAAAGACCTTTTTAAATATTCCATTCACCTCTGCAGCCTCTACTGAGATTTCCAGTAGAAAGGACAACCTGTTCCCTACAAGTCCAAACAACAAGAACTATAGCACACTAGTAATCCACTCATAGTGCTTTACTCTCCTTCATAAAGAAATGGTGAGGGAAATTCTATGTGACTACCAAGATTTTTAGAGGAAGGATTTCCTCCCTTAAGTCATAAGTATTGGTGAATGTTCCTGTGTGAGCCAATGGGTATAATACACCCACAGAGGAAAGATAAGCTCATTTTCCACAAGGCCACAACTTTGATATCCTCTGTGATTACAACAAAGTAACTTTAAATTATAATATTTTCAAAACTAATGTCCCAGCTTACTACTCTGCTTATGGAAAATTCAGAAGCAGCATATATTTATTTGTGTAGTTGGGAAGAACAAACATTGTCCCACTTAAAACCCAATCATTCAAAAGCAGCGCTGTTCACAGGAACCTGGTGTTCATTCTGGAGCCTATTTTAAAGGGCTACAAACATTCAGAAAGATCTACAATAAAACTATTGGGAGGGTTGTTTTGGTTTTTATTTCCACCAGCACTGCTGTCCCAAACATTCCTACTGGCACCATTTTGTACTACGCCACTGAGAAGGAGTCTCCTTATAGATATTTTTAAGTATTGTCTTTGATTTCAAAAATGGGTTCAGTCCTGCTGAAGCTCCACTAAGACTTCATTAGCAAAGCCTGCTCAGCCTTCATTGGCAAAACATGCTCATGGCACAAAAAAAAAAGGCAAGAATATATTCCTGAAACAGAAGGAATAAAAGATAAAATTACTATTTCATGGATCCCACAGAATCCTGTAAAATTATATATTCTGTCTTGCAGGTCAGTAATATCATACATGAGTCATAACTCTCAGATTTTCTCAAAAATTAAAAGGGCAAACAACATGACCAAACATTATAACAATGGACCCCTTTGAACTGCACAGTTTGTGTAGTGTCACAGCATGATTCAAGGGGTCTCTGAGCAGCCTACTGGTCCATCTCTGCCAAAATTACAGAAGTGGTGTCAATCAAGTCCATCTCCAACTGTGAAACATGAAACCAAAATATTGCTGCTTAGTGGAAAAGACACTAATCCTGAAGACAGATATTTATTAGAACTCCAAAGGAGAATTCTGGAAGATGTTTTTAAATTTCCTATGGACTGCGCAACTCAACACCAGCAAACAATTTGTGTCCAGCTAGTCAGATTTCTGTATATGCCCAAGTTCTGAAACTACTTGACTAAAGGACTTAATCCCCACAAAGCATGTGGATCAGCCCACACCTCCAGCTGACAGCCAGCTTAGAGACAAAATATACTATTCATTGGAACACTACCTCCCCATTTTACCTTCAGCTTTTCTTTCATGTTTGAAGTCTCTCTCATCTTCTTGTACTCTTTGATATCTGTGGCCTGAATGGCAGCTTTTGATTCTGAAATCCAGTTCAAGAGCTCAGCACTTTCAGCATCAAACCTGGTTTAAAAGGTCAGGCAAATTTTTTTGTCATTTTTCCCTATTCAGTAGGGCTTCTGAATTTTAAGACAGTGTGAAAGTTCAGCACATTACTCAATTCCAAAACAGTACGGCTATACACAAAATTCACGCTTCTCATATTACTACTCACAGGCAGTAGGACAGAGACAGACTTTCCAAAACCTGCCATAGTAATAATTATGCCCATGGTATTAACCTTTAGGAGCAAATTGAGAATGCATGGTGCAATTTATTTCTTAATTTTTTTATGCATATCTTCATGCAACCATTACTGTTTCTTTCATAAGTCAGAAAAGAGATCTCTCAATGCTAAGCATTTTTAAAGTAATAAACTAAACCTCAGGGACAAGACAAATAATAACAGTTCCAGATCTTGTAAAAGTCTGCAACACTTTGAAGAAAAAGCTAGCAGCTTATGCATTCATGGCAGTGATGGCAGACAAACCTTTTTGAGTGTTTAGGTGACTACAGATTAGCTTATAACTTACTATTTTTGGCTAACAGTGACTGTGTCTGTATTAACATAGCTTTCTTACGCCTAAAACCACTAAGCTACAACTCATCACCATAAAGAAATAAAAACAGACAAGCAAACAAAAAAAAACCAAAACCAACCAAAAAAGCCCCAACTCCCAAATTGACCAATACTGTACATAACTTCAGAGAAGGTCAGATATTCTATACAGACCACAAGTCAGGCCACAATACAATCATACTACTTAATCAGTGTAAATCCTAACACAGAGTGACAACCTACCAACAAATGCAAAAGTGGCTGAGGGTCACTCAAAGCTTTCATGGGAAAACCTGCAAAACTCTAATTCCTGGCCATTTGTTGGTTTTAACATAAGCAACTGGGGTCAGGCAAAAATATCAGCAAGTTTAGCCTATTTTAACTGACCCTGTTCTTAATGCAGTTTGAACTGTAGGAAAACTGTGATAACAGATCAAATCACTTTTGCTTTCCAAGTCTAAAATAATTCCTACAACTCACAAGACACGCAGGGAGAATGGACACATAGGTTGCTGAATTGCTTTACTGCCCTGGGACACCCATGTGCACACATCACCCCCACCAATTGGTCTAGTGGAAGGTGACCCTGTCTGTCGCAGGGAACTAGATAATCTTTAAGGTCCCTTCCAACCCAAACCATTCTATGATTCTATACATGCAAGTCTGTCAGCCACTCTAGGTATACTTGTGAAGAAAACATCACTGTAATATTAATGTTGGTACTAAATATGAGGGAGATGAAACAGGTTTCTGAGCCTTTTTAACAGGTTTCTGAGCCTTTTTTTTTTTTCTTTTTTTTTGGGGGGGAGTTTTTCCCATTTCTCCATATATTTTATGGAGAATAGAAAGAAATAATAAATAAATCAAAATACTTGGCACTTCTACAACGCTTTTTAACTAAAGATGAGAAGACATTTTCCAAAAGAAAGTAAATAGAATTAATTCTATCTTTCAGCAAAGGAATTGAAGTACAAAAGATTGAAGACTTGCATTTTTTGAGAAACAGAACACACATTTCCCTTTGAAATGAATGTAAGCTGCAGGCTTTCTGTTGCTCTAAAAGCAAGACTAGGCAACATTCCCTTCCTGTTCCCCCAGCCCAAACTCACAGTGACAACTTAAGTATTCCTAATTTGTGCAAAAAGCTAAGACCAAAAGTCATGAGTCCATGTGGTATTTAGCGAACAAGGGAAAATGGCAGTGACATATACTTACTTTTTCTTTGCTTCACTGTCCCCTGGGATTTGCCTTTTCTTTGGAGGTGGCGGTGGGGGCAACTCCTGCCTGGACTGTTTAATCACTGCCTGTTCCTTCAATGGCGTTTCTACTGCAATCTTCTGTGAAACCTGTGACATCCCTATACTTCCTACAGCTTGAGTTACCTGTTCAAAATGATTCAGCAAAAGAATTCAGTGCTGTTTTTAAACACAAACTGCTTAGTTCTTTTTATTCCCCAATCATAAAAGCCTATTCATTCACTCCTACAAATGACCACACCTAGCTGTCATGAAGAACCTTTATCATAGACACATTCCAGAGGAAAAGTTCATTATTCACTTCTTATGGATGGGAGCCAAGCATCAAAGTTCTGAGTTTACTAGAATTTTGTGCTAGTCCAAATGAACTAACATCAACAAAATAAGCATTACATCTTGCTTTGTTCATAATTGTTTCGTTCACAGAAAGAACCAAGATCCTTTGAGATCTATATTTTA
>JAOEHX010011811.1:0-26252 GCA_025448015.1 Bolborhynchus lineola
ATACTGGAAGGCTGCTCTGAGGTCTCCACGCAGCCTTCTCTTCTCCAGGCTGAACAGCCCCAACTTTCTCAGCCTGTGTTTATATAGGAGGTGCTCCAGTCCCCTGATATTATCTGTGTAGCAAACAAACCATATCTATCTGAAGATGATTTGCACGCATACATGGATGTGCCAGAAGTCCATTGGCTGCCTGCACTGAGATGCAAATATGCAAGTAGCTTTTACTTCTGAAAATATGAAACAGTGAACAGAACTACTCTTTCTGCAACCCAGCATGCCTTTCTGTCTTTGAAAGTTATTAGCTGCAAACACAGCCTATCCAAAGGAACAAAAAACTCCTCCACAATGAGTTCAGTCTCAAACAACTCTTTTTAGGAGTAGGTGATATAAGTACTGCAACAGCCTCACTTTATACTTCCCATAAACGGGTTTATGATAATAACAGCTTCTGGTGCTGAAAGTGCTAATACTTCAATTTTCATGGCAGTTTCTAGCAACTAATTAAAGAAGTTTTTCATTCCTTCCTGAAAGCATAAGAAAGCAGAAGTAGAAATCTACCTGTACCAATACTGGTGAAATGCTTGATATTTTGTATGGATAAGACTACCTGCATCATTCCCAACTGTGGAAAGATGTCAGGGCATTTCTGATACACTATAATATATGCAGCTACATACACAGGAAAAGTTGAAGAGACTCTGGGAAGTTTTTTGATCTAAGATGTCTCATCACTTTCAGTAAAAACTATAATACAATATGTAGTTCTTGTATGTCATATATACCATATGTGCAGTATATATGTGTGGTATACCCTACATATATGCGTATAAAGAAAATGTCTTTTCCTTTACGTAATGTATGTTATGTTCCCATATGTATTGAATGTATGTTTCCATATGCAGCGTACATATGCCATGCCACACTTAGAAGCTAGTGGTGATTGTTGAATCTAATAGATTTCTAGTTTTGGGGGAAGTTTACTTTGGTTATCCTCCAGATCTCCTGTGAAGGAGCCATTTTGCTGGCTTCATCCTCCTCATTGGAGGAGACAGATTGTTTTGTACAGTGATCTGTCAACCTTTTAGCACACCATTAGTTGACCTTATCTAAGCAGTCTTGAGTTTGATTTGTGCTCTCTACCACCTCCATGGTTTTCATGGTCAATATAACATGTTGAACCGAGCTGCCTATCTCCAAAGGCAGGAAGCTTGTCGCCATCTTTTAGTTTTCCTTGACATCTATCCTCTTCAACCAAGCATTCTTTTTAAAGCTGATAGAGCAATGGTTTATCAGCTTTGCCACTCATCTTACTAATTTTAGTCTTACATAGGTCTGACTATGCATCCACCTTGGGAAATTAGCTATTTCCTTTTTTGCCATTAAGTCTTCTTATGAAGTAAGAAGTGTTTTGTCCTGTGTCATTTAGAGTCTCCAGGTGACTAAGAGTCCAGCTATAGCTCTGATATACTAAAGATGGGAGAAAGCAAAGATGCAGGGTAAGCCCTCCTTCTGTCTATGATGTGATGGGAATATACTCCCACTAGGATGGCAGTAATGAGCAAAAGAACATTTTCTCAAACCTGAACCACTTCACCAAAAGAAATAATGCCAGAATATTATTGTATGTTTGGAAAAAGTTTCTGTTCAAAATCAAAACATAGATCATTATATTCCAAAACAAGAAGTTCAGTAATAAATAGAATTTTATGTCTATATTATATTTATGCCTATATTTTGGATATGTTTCTAATAGTGAAATTTCTTAAATGCCGAAGAGTTTAACACAGCACCTGATTTCCTGGGCTTGAAAATTTAATCCCTTTTATTATTGAGTTCGGATTTTTTTAACCACAGTCTTAAACTAAAGCCCCAATCATTTCCCTAAATCCCTTTATATATACTAAAGTTCTTTTAAAAAAAAAAGAATTATCTGACTTTAAGTCTTCATCTTTCCACTTATGCTTAGTGACAGCATCTGAGGTATTAGAAAATTAAACTTTCCCTGTAGACAATATTATCTTTAATGAACAGTACAAGCCTTAACTGGGAAGACTTGCCTGCTGCAGCACCTTCTTCCTTGTTTAAGAGAAGGTTATGGTATTGGTCTAATTTAACCAATAAAGTAGGTGAATCCTGCCTTCTTCCTTATCCCTCTGTTCCGTGAAAGTTTTTTGTTTATATTCCAAACAAAATGCATCTGTGAGGCAGGTCTTAACTGATGTTGTAACACTGTATGCAACATACAAACACAATTACTCTGGTTTTGATGCTGGAATAATTATCTTGGATTGAGAGTTTAGGAAACCGTGAAGTATTTCTCTTTAAAGTGTTTTAAAATTGTAACCCTGAGAATCAGGTTCTAACTTTCTAATAGTTAAAGTTAGCAATGTCATCAGGAGTAACTTCTCAGTTGTCCATTACTTATTCAAATATAACACTTTACAGCGCTGGATTAATTCTCATCTCAGTGGTAACACCTAAAATTAGACATTCACTGTTGTTCAGCTGATGTGGAATAGAATTCAGTGGACAGGAGCATACTTCAGTGAAGCTCCTTATCCTATGCTTTAAAGAGTTAATTATGTTTTACTTATTTTATGAAACAATAAGGAAATACCTCTTGGAATTGAAACTTACTATTTCCTGTAAGTAATGAGCTCTGAAAATGGTTTTCTTAAGCACACTTCAACAGTTTTTTTTTAAGAAGGGAAAGGCTAGAAAATATGTAAAAAGAAATAAAACATATTTTTCACATAAGGAACTGACAAATACCATTTGGCTTAGTTTCAAGTGATTAATTTCAACTTTAAGGAGTTGTTTCTGTTTTTTGGTTTTTCTCTTTTCATAAAAACATGTAAAAAATCAAGAGGCTGACCCCTGGAGTTACTAACCATTTGAACTCATGCATAATAAGTGTAACATACTAGCACTGGTGTACATGCCCACATTTATGCACAGAGGCTGCAAAGCAACGCATCAGAGACGTATCGTCCTTCAAGTACTTCCTGCCTTCAAGGCTGATTGTTCAGGGCAAGCAATATGCATGATATAACTGGTGCATGTGACAGTAAGTGCAATCTTCTGCCAATTTGGATTTAAAGACAGTAACTTGAAGCTGAGGCTGAATTTTGCAGATGAGTAGTCAGTGGCATTTTTAATTATAACCATTTCTGTGGACTTAATATGAGTACAGCTGATCCTCTCATGTGGCACTTGAGGTTGTATTTTTAAATGAGACATTATTATATTTGATTGAGGCAGTTATGCTTCTCACAAATTACATTCCAAATCAGACAGAAGAGGCAATAATTAGAGGCTGAGAGCTTGGAAAGTCTGTACTATTTATTTTTTTATTTTTAAGATACCATGATCTGTAACACATGCTCTGTCTGCCTCTCTAATTTACTTCCTTTTCCATAATGAATGTTTGTCAAGTGCCATACACTTCAATTTCTTTAACTATGTTTGTCAAGATTTAAGCTAGATACATAAAAAAGCATAAAATGATCTCACAAAATAGAAACAAAAGAAGTTGAGTCAATACCATGAAGTTAGGGAAAATGGAGGTGCAAATCAATTTTCTTGAAATGTAGGTTCGGACTCAACAGTATTCGCGAGATGTTGACTAAAGGTCTGATCCTGGAATATGCTGTTCAAATGCAGTCTTTATATAATGGGCCAAACCCCCAAATGGATTAACCTGGTAGAACAGTTTATATAGCCTACATATCTTGCTGAATGGCAGCCAGTAGCATTCATGGCATCTCACAGTTGGACCACCAGAAGATAGCAAATATCCTGGGTTCTTTTTAAGGCCAATTTTCCAGTTGGTCAATTGTGGTTTAAAAGTAACATCTTTTTAGACAAATGCAGACCTCTCCAAGGGATCAAGTCAATGGTTTGATGTGGACAGATCCTTATAGGTTAAGGGAAAGGGCTTTTAATTTTTAAAACTACTACTTTGAATCATGATCATACAAACAAGCTGAAGAAATCTGACATGGTCCCTTGTATAAACAAGATCATGAATGTAAAGCTTATAATGCCACTGTGAAATTTTAATGCTTATTTATTATGGTTATGATGAAACCTGTATAATAAGATGAAGATAATAATATTAATAATAATAATAATAATAATAATAATAATGAATAGTCATCAGTGCCAATATGATTCTACTATTTTTCTACATATGCTTTATTGTGGCATTTTGTGTAGCTTGTGTTCTGTGTAAAGAAATGTCAATAAAATCTTTGCTTCCTTTTGTCTGTACTTTGTGCGGTTTTTAATGCTTAGACAGGAAGTTCTCCAACTCTTTTTGCACAAGTAGCATGGAGCAAACATGATAATAGTTATAAAGAGAAGTGGAATAAAATATTCTTAAGTATGAAGCAAGTAACTAGACTAATTATGTGAAGGACTGTGTCTGATGCCCCATCCCTGGCAGTGTTCAAGACCAGATTAGATGAGGCTTGGAGCAACCTGGTCTATTGGAAGGCATTCAGGGGTTGGAACTAGATGAGTTTTAAGGTCCCTTCCAATCCAAACCATACTATAATTCTACGATTCAGACATCGTCCTTCTATTTGAAGAATGCAAACCAGCTCTCACTTACTGAATCAGTAATTATTAAATACACTAATTATGGTCTAAAGCCCTTTAACATGAAGCTCTTTTTGACCAATTAAATGAATGAGATCTTGAAGCAACAAAACCTTGAAGGAAGCAAATAGTAAATATGGGAAATGAAAAGGATGGAAGTGAAGTGGAGCAGAGTAAAGTCCCAGAAGAAATTTTCTGGCTGTAATTGGTGCATCTTTATGCTGTTTCAAACAATTCTTGTAGAAAAGAAGTGTTCAAAGGTCTCCTCCACAGAGGCACGAAAAACCAGCAGATACATGGAGAAGCTGATGTGATCCATCACAAACAGCAAGGGAGTGCAAAATTTATGGGATTTTGTCCTTCTCATTGCAATCTGATTAGGAGCAAACAAAAGACTGTGGTATTGTGCCTATGTCTGTATAGACAGGTTTTTTCTGACTCACTTCTTAATCATATCAAATGGCAAAAGGACCACCAGCAGAGAAGGGATAATTGATGCATTTCCCTTTTACTTTTGATTATTATTACATTCCACTCTCACAGGCGGAACATGAATTGGCCTCACCTTGATCCCAACGAGTCATCTGTCCTCTAAATGTTACAGGAGTTGGCATATTTTCTGGGATTTGGCAGAATGAATGTCAAAGCAATCAGGACATGCAGATAAGCAGACACTCTGGTCAATGTCAGGAGAAACTCATTGGCACAACTATGCTGGAAAACCACAACAATGCCAGTTTTACCCTGACTGGTCAAGATTGGTATTTTCAGTTTAGTATTAAAAAAAAAATGCTAAATATACCTTATTATTCTTGCAGGTCAAATTGTGGTACCAGATGGTAAACTATATCCTTGTCTGATTCTGGTATTGTTCTGTGGACTCTCAAAAAAATCCACCATGAGTTGTTATGACTCTCCACAATGAAGCAGTTATTTTCCAAAAGATCTATTGTATAATCCACACCCTGGTTTGATTTTAGTCCACATTTCAGAGACACACAGGTTTCCTAGACCAATGAAGTAAGATGAAAGCAGCACTTGGGAAAACAGATCTCTGTGTTCTAAAAGGCAATACAAGGATGCCTATAAGAGCATAAAGACTCTGTTTGTTTGGTCCTTTGGATATCTTCTTAGGGGAGTATAACAGCAAGGGGCATGCATGCCCTTTAGACATAGGGTGAATCACAACTGCATGGCAAGCACAAGTGACATGAAGTAGAGAACAGGGCACATGAGCTTTTCTTCTCAAGACCTGGGACAGTGTTTTTTTTTTTCTGTATGGTTGGAGAGCTAAAAGCAAGTAGATAGGTGGGTAAAATATTGCTTTATATAGCCCAAACTGAATCTGGTCACTTTGAGTCTGATGACTCTTAAACACCTGAAAGCACAGTGTATTTTGCACTCCTAAGGCTGAAGTTTGGTCCTGTTTTCCCAGATGTAACTTGTACCTATATCTGCAACCTAGGTTACTTCCCATAGTCTTTGTATTCCAATTTTTCTCTCCTTTTCTTCTAACTTGTGCCCCCAACACAAACACTGTAACTGCCTGTCACCAAAGATCATACATAGCATGGTGGACAATTGACTGTAAAAGTCAGGAGGCAAATTGAAAACTAAGGAGACTGAATTAGTGCAGACCCAAACACCTGTTTACACAATTAAGAATGTAATTAGCAAACTAATAAGTAAAAACTGGTCTGTTGGACTTTGAGTTCATTACTGTGCCAGAACAGAGGCCTAATTAGTCAAGAAAAGAGTAAGTGTGGGCTTTCTTCATTTCATCCTTCCAGGTATCATTGACCAGGCACTGATATGTACAGAGTGGTGGTATTAGCAACCTGTTCAACTTGGATGCTTCCTGAGAGCTCACACTGGCCTGATCAAGTTTTTATTTTCATACCCCAGGACAACTCCTCCCTAATTTGAGTCAGAGAAAGAGTGAATCATATATTCATACACCCTCTCACCCTCATGCACGTGTACACAGTGATAACATTAGTATTCATCTACTTTGTTTACAGTTGATTCTGCTGTAGGCCTTCACCCACATAGGCAACTAATAGCTTCATAGTCATGCAAAATTGCGCACAATTGGAGAGACAGATGAAACCCGGGCTGTGCTTTTTTTTCTTGAGTCATGAAAGTGCAAATAGGAATCAACACCCGAATTGTAAATGTTGTCTTTCATTGTTGCTGGCCTTTCCTCCTTCTCATTGCTATGTCTGGTGCATTCTGTATTCAAACTCAGCCATTAATTAATCATTAATAGCAATTGTTGCTCCTGCATCTAGAATGAGTTCATCCTATAAGCAGCATGAGGTAGGGTTTCAAAACAATGTTCACTGCGGGGAGTGCAGAGAGTGATGGTGTTACTCTATTGAAATACAAGAAGTGTGCCTTGCACCGTACACAGGATAGATTAGCACAGGAAACACTGACAGTGCTCCATCAATTTTTTAGATCTAATTTTCAGCAAAATCTAATTTTCAGCAAAATTTCAAATTATTTTAGTGGACTTGGACATCAAAGTCATAGAATCATCTTACTTTAGATTGTACAGCCTCTTGCCACAAGCAGGTGTCTGGTGTGCTTGTATAATCCAAAACTGCCACAAGCTTTTTAGATGCAGAGTTATTTATGGGTTACCCTGTCTAATCTTAAACATGGAACATATGCAACAATATCTCTCTAGTGCTGCACACTACTGTGCTAACCGTAAAGATGCAGCAGGCAGCTCAGAAAGAACATCCCTAAGAAGCTTTGATAAATCATAAAAGCAATCTCTGCATGGCAGGGAGACACATCTAATCAAAATGAAAGCTACTTTAAATCACCAGTAATAGTAACTGGAGACTTTCCATATCTGGCTCAGTCTGGGCTCAATACAAACTTTCCCAAGAGCATTTTGTGCTGCATGGAGTTGGAATTGTGAAACTGGCATGCTGCCTTGTCTCCTTGGGAATGTCTTTGACAAGCAGTGTCTTTGGCAGGGCTAAAGAGGCAGCAAATCTTTGCTTCTGTTCTTAGCAGCAATCTTTAGGTCCAACCTAGCACCTTCATGGCCACATCACTTCCTCCACAGCTGAAATGCCACTGGCTACATAAAGTGAATCAGTGGGGTGTCACAACCAGCCCCAAATAACTTGCACAACTGTTTTGTACAGAACGTGAAGGATGGCTCTTACCATTGGAAATTTTCAGAAGGAAAACAGGAGAGAAGACTCGGATTTTGTTACTATTATGTCTGCTTCCCAAGCTGCAAATCACTAAAAGGGGTTACTAGTCCTACAGTCAGTGGACAATCACAGTAGAAGCCTGAAGAAGAGGTCTCCTCTTCTTGCCAGGCAGCCACACAATGTCAGTATTGATTCATATGATTATAATGAGTTGCGCATTTCCATGGTTGTCATTGTGTACCCAGAAGGACTGTGACAGACCAAGGTTTTGATGTTGGAAGCAGCTCCAGGTAGGTGGTGCACCATGCCTAGTCACAGAACCAGGCACACAAGATGGTCATAAAGACAAACCTGTGTGTTCATCTGATGTGCAATTTTGCCTCTGGTAAATAACTTCCATCCGATACATCCTGTATCCTGGGGGTATATGAATCACTGTTTCCTCGTGTTTTTCCAGATGACGTAAATTGGAGATTAAGACCCAGCACATGGCTTAATAC
Organism: Bolborhynchus lineola; assembly: GCA_025448015.1. NCBI lineage: Eukaryota > Metazoa > Chordata > Aves > Psittaciformes > Psittacidae > Bolborhynchus > Bolborhynchus lineola. Next base: position 8,279 of record JAOEHX010011811.1, read on the forward strand.
TCATAGATTTGCTTTGAGTTTTACCTCATGACATGCTTAGAAGTTGTCCACAAATTTGTTATTACAAATCTGATTTCTTTATTGGCTGTCCAGGACTAACTGCTTCTTATTAATGAAACTATGAGCTCAGATGAGGCTGTTCTACTATCAAAAATTATGAGGGCACAGAGCTTACTGGAATTTAACAGGAAGATTTCAGGAGTTGCCATAGGGCATTAGTCAAATACCATCTTTGTGCTTCTTACAAGATTTCACTAAAATGTCCAGTGAATATTTTATATGGACATGTCCTCCAGCAGAAAGGAATACATGTGTGACATGAAGTTTGTCAGACAAAGTTTGTCAGACAAAGTTTGGATGTATTTTTTTCCTTGGAGAACATGCAAATACTGAATTGGAAGTGGAACAGATCTGTCACTTTTCTACTCCGTTACTGAATTTCTCTGTCAGGGCTGAACATCTTTAACCTCTTCAAGGAATGATGCTCGAGAGCTTGTATTGAAAAGCTTAATCCATTCTACTGGTAATATGTCAAAGATCAGCTGAAAGTATATGCTAGATACATTCTATAAACTGGCTTAGGTTTCTGGTGTTCTGTATTTCCTTTTCTACAAGATGATTCATACACAGAAAAAGATCAACACTGCATTAGAGCAACTCTGTTGTTAATGTTATATAAACTCGTGTTTTTTTCTGTTCCCATATTTTTGATAGAATGAACATAACAGCAAAAAGACAAATCATACTTAAATACTGAAATCCTCTTAAACCTCTTTTGTAGGCAGCCAGATGTTGGAGTTGTTATAGTTAAGCAACAAGTTTCTATTTTAGCTTAATATTAGATTTTTTAGCATGATATTTGTTTGAAAGTCTTCCAGTTTGGTCTTCCCCGGAAAAACAGATACAGCAATTGAGCTCTCTTTCCACTATTCATCTGCTGGCATCAGCCACCACCTTGGCTGTTTTATAAGGGTATCACAACAGCTATATGTCTCCTTTACTTTTTGTTAAAATAGATGGAAATTAATGGCTGTTAGAAACACTGAGGTCTTTCTAGGGTAGAGTTGTAGAAAAGCTTTTATATTATTGACTTTTCTGCTTAACATGGAAGAAGTCCACTTGCCTAATTTCCTTTGCTTAGGTCAGGCTGAAATGTTACAGTAAACACTTGTGATCCAGAAATGAACTTGGAGGTGAAAATGAGACAGATCCAAAGAGGAAGTACTTTAGCCTTACTGGCTTCCTCAGCAAATGGCAGGATCACACTATACCACCTTTCTTTCTCTTCTATTCCCTCTTTACTCAAAAAGAAGAAGAATTCAGGTTGCAGACACTACTTCCTGTGTTACCCTGGGCTCTAACAGCAAGCATGGAATTACTTCTACAAGGAACAAGTGACAAGATTTCTTTCAGCTGATCTTCCTTTTAACCAGTCTAAAATAGTGAATGCCACAGCCTCCCTATTAAAGGCTTTCATATACTTTTTTTTCCTAAACAAATAAAAGGAAAAGACAAGTTCAAGCCATGATAGATACTCCCAAGTACACAATTCTTCTACCTGCCCTTGAACCATACTGCAATCCCCTTCAGTTTGTCTGGGAAGAAAGTTTCTACCACATAATAAAGGTCCCATTATACAGACCTGTACACCAAAATATACCTCCAATTCTGTCTCCCTCTATAGGGCTGGACTCACCAGCAGCATGTGCTGAATGCCCTCCTGTCCAGTACACAACCCATAGGAGTGGAAAGTACTTACTAATATTAATACTCCAGAGGGTAACTGAGTATGCCAAGTAGAACAGTTTCTACTGTCAAGGAGTTTATCAGTTTTATTACTACCCTTTACTCCAGGTTTACCCAAAGAAGCAGATCCATGGTGGTCCTTCTCTCTTATAAAAGTTTGTGATACAACTTCAGATATGCACCGAACAAGCTCTACTTCCTTTAAATTATATTTGATAGGATATTCTTGTAGGTCCAATCAGTGCAGTATCTTCAAGGATGACTCTTCACAGAAGAAAGAAATACACTGTTAGGCTGAAGTGCTAAAAGTAGGAACAAAAAAACTTCAAGAATGGAGAGCCCCTGAAAATACTCATATCAGTCACATAGTTTTAACCACCTTATCACTCTTCACTGGGGTAATTTCTCAAGCAAAATACTTATTAGACAAGAGTACTTATAGGCTTTGTAGTTTAAAAGCTTTTAACAGAAATTCTTCGATGGTTCCCCAATCAGTGCAAATATTGACCCCTCCTTTGAACAAAACAAAATAGAAAAGTGGAATCAATTAGAAACATCCTCTTATTGCCAATGTACACAGGAGAGTTTTGCAATCAATCCTAAAGGAGTACTGTGGTGAAGTGTCAAAGCTCCACTTGTTCTCTCAGAATAAGTGTTTCAATATTCCCTCAGCTATTTCATAGACTATTTTCTTGAGGAAATGAGTCCTGCTAGGCATTTCAGCTGGAGTCTAATTTCACCTAAATCTGATGGGAGGATAGGATTCACCAAGGTATTAAGTTCTCACTGCTGTAAGCTGGAGAATCCATTGGAAAAATAAATACATAGTGAAGTGGGAGCTTGGTCTTCATTAGATACGTTAATCTGCCCATTTGCTTTTAAAGGCAGAGTATTTCAGCATTAGCATAGACTTAAGTTTATAATCATAGAATCATAGAATAGAGATATGTTAATCTGCTCTTTTCCTTTTAATGGCAGACTAACTCAGTATTAGTATAGACTTAAGTTTATAATCATAGAATCATAGAGTAGTTTGGTTTGAAAAGGACCTGAAGGTCATCTAGTTTGTTGTTATGAATCTTAATTTTCAGTTGTTTTAACTGCCACTAAAAGATATCATTAATAACCAAGTTAATTACTGAGCTGCCATTGTGCTCATCTGAACACTAAACCAACCTTAGGCTACACCATATATATTAAGAGGATTAAAATCTTGTGATGTTACAAAGATGTATATATTATGAGGAAAGGTAGAGGAGGTAAAAGGTATAGGTAAAAGACAAGCTCCAAAATTTCTCTCAGATTGATGTCCTGTGTTGCTGCATTCAGTGTGCGCTCACAGGTGACTATTTTCCACTCTGCAGTAAATAAAAAGGCTATAGGATTCACCAAAGAACTTATTAATCTTCACCAGTGGCACAGGTGGATAATATCCTCACTAATCAGTGTGTAACATGAACTTTATGGGGTTATAAACAACTATACCAAATGCAAATACGAGAAAAAGAAGTTCCTTCAGGCAACCCACTCTATTCACTGTAGTAGCTGTGTGTTTTCAAATAAAAATATTTACTTTGTGTTGGAAAGGCTGATGGAAACCAAAGCCTCTTCTCACATCTCCTGCAGTCACCACAGGCAGGTCAGTACTGTCAGCTATACCTTTGTGCTTCTTGGTCTGATCTACTATCCTTTCCCACCAGGTTGAGGATTTGCCCTGAAGCCAAACCACAGTAAAGTGACAAAACCTGCTATTGCTTTGTTATTTGGTTGCCATCAGACTATTAATGATGACTTCTGGCAAGATGTCTGTGCCTGTTAAAGCTCTCAGATGCAGAAGACCAAATGAGCTCATGGCATGGGCACCATGGTGTTTGTATAATGGGCAGTTAGTTCAGCTTTTCTGGCTGCTACTTTCTACAGTACTGTGGTGTGATGAATAGCAAATTGTCCATGTTATCTCTTCTCTTCAGTGGCTTTTTTATGCTCAGCAATAGCTATGTTTGCTGTCAGAACTGGCTAAGCCTCCTCTCAAATAAAATGTTATTTAGGGGAGGATCATAAGTTGTTCAGTGCTAGATCTAAATTATATAGTATTCTTGCTTCAACTGAGCAGAATATGACTCTACCTGTCTGCTCCTGTTCCTCTGACCAGCAAGCAGAATTATTTTGTCCCATCCCTGCTGTTAAAAGGATCACGTAATAATTACAGCATCTAGTCTGTTCAACACTCCCAGCTGGCCCTGATCCTCATGCTGTCAGGCTTCCTGCAGACTTAGCTTTGAATACAGTGGAAAGTTCATAAGTCAGTCAGCGTCTGAGGACACATAAGATATGACCAGGAAGTCAATCAGACCCCAAACAACTGGCTGCTTCTTCAGTTCCTCTCATTGTGAGGATTCATATACTACAGGCAGTTGGTTCATACATATTTAAAAGAACAACTGTGATGATTCTGGCAGGAGAAAAAGGGATTAAGGATGGAAGGAAAGAAGAAAGAGAGGAAGAGATGAAGGCAAGGAAGAGAAGTGAGCAGATAAATGATGATAGCAGATAATCAAGGAAGATAAATAGGTTTTACTATGTGGAGATTACCATATAAAAAAAGTCTATGATGATGGATGTATTAATTATTCCATTTTGGAATACTCATGCTGGAGGAAGAAGAGCAGGTTTTGTAGCGGCATTATATTCTTCTCCTATGGGAAAAGAAAGGCATTTTCTGGCATGCTGTAGAGAAGCATATATGAGCTATTCAGAGTGTACTGTACTGCACATCCTTGATGCATATTTTCACAGGACAGAAGTGAGTATGGAAGCAAAGAAATGACTGAATAGATTTAGATCCATTTGTTGCATCTGATTAGCATGAAATGTTTGAAGGATTAAGAATAAAGATAGAGGAGCTTGCAAAGCTAATGTGAAATTTGATAGAAGTCAACAAAAAGACAAGACAAAACTACACAATTAATTTAAAAGACAGAGAAAAGGTCATAGATTTTCTCTGTCATACTAGGTACTAGTGAAATCTCATCTGAAATTGAATGTTCAGCACTGGACACTTCTGTTCAGTCAATGTTAAAAATGAGTAATTGAAATAAGGACCTAAAAGAATGTATAAATAAACTAATAAAAAAACAAAGGAGACGGAAAACTTTTCAAGACCTAAAGAACCTGTCTTTAACCTAAAAAATAATCATGGTAAAAGAAGCAGGAATGTACCTGTAAGCATTAAGGAGATAACACTTATGGAGAAGAGCTCTTTTTGCTGAAGGAAAAATGATAGAACACAAAAGAGAAATTCTGATAAACTATGAGTGTAATTTGGCTGAATATAAAAGGCTTCCAACTACCAAGCATTATGGTCTGAAACAGTCTTCTGGCAAGAGTGAAGGGGAATGGAAGCTCAGCTTGCCTCAAGGTGTTGGTCAGTGATTTTATAACTGAGGTTCCAGAACACTATTTTCTGCAATAACACTGAGCTGAGCTCTGCAAGCTATGAAATGCCTTTCAATCAAGTAGCATGCTTCTACATAGACCTGTGCCTCCAAATCATAATTTGATTCTCATCATATCTCAGAGCAGTGAATCTTCCTTCAGTCAACAAATCCTTCTCAGGAGTTAAAAGAAAGGTCAAGAATAGGGAAAGAGAGTGAGAGTGGAAGCTAGTATTGACTACTTACAAAAATGATCATGGTCAGCTACAAATGAAGAAGAAAGAACAGGAAAATTCACAGTTGGCAGGCATAGGATTCAAATGTAACTTGAAAAGTAAGATTTGCTTCAAGAGAAAAGTAGGATTTTTTTTTTCTGGAAATATGTTAATGGCTGAAGTTTGCAAAATAGATGAATAATTCAGCTTAAGTTCTGTCTTCTGGTAATTATTTGAAAATCAAAGTTCCATTTGCCTTCAAAAAGATCCAGAAAGCTACATTATTCTAATATCTTATAAAGAAATTATTGCTCATTTATGCTGTTGTCTCTCAGAGCACCTTGTATCAGGGCAGAAAAACTGTGAATATGAGATGCTGACTTGAAATATTCCTAGCCTTTTGCCATCAAGAAAAATGTCTATTTACAGTCATTGCAATCAATACTAGTGCAGTACAGTATACAAAGAAGAAAATTACTATGCTTGTTAAAAACATGTACGTATCCAGGTGGTACTGTTGCCATTGATCTGTCACTTAGCTTGGACACCCTAGACTTTCAAGTTTCAATCTTTATCTCAGAATCTGAAACTCTAACTTTCCTTTTGAAACAAACGCCAATGACGATATGTATTTTACTGCACAGCCATGCATGCAATACCATTAAATTCAGTCTGAGAGAACTCAGTTTTGTACTCATTGACAAATATTATGCTCAGTAGGACCCACTGAGTCTCTATAGTGAATATTTTATCAACAAGAGAATTTTACCAGCTGCTGAGATGCATTATGTCCTATTTTCATCCACCCTTGGACCACACTGTGTTAAACACTGAAACTTAACAAAATTACAAGGAATAACTGGCAGTTTCTGCCCTTGAGTCCCAGCAATTTTGAGTATGACCAAAAGGTGACTGGAACTTTCAGAAATGGAACAGTTTATGCAGGAGAAAACTGCCAGCTTTCATGGGCTTGACATGCAATTAAATTACCTTCTTGAGTTTGATTTCACTTCACTGGATCCAAAACAGGATGCAATTTGTAGTTGTTGAGAGAAAAGCCTCATCAGCACAATGAAATGGGAAAATAACCCTGAAAATAGTGCGGAGGTAAAAGCCCTTCCGCTCCTGCTTATCCTCCAAATGCTGGGGGTGAAAAAGAACATGTTGCTAACTGTGTAATGAGGCACAGATTGAAAATTGCTTAAAAGCCTGTGCACAGTAACGGGGAGGATTTTACCCAGTGGCACTCTGAGAAAATTATTGTAACTGCACTTTTTAGTTATTACTAACTTGGTCTCCAGGACCTTGGTAAGTGCCATTAGACATCTGGTGTGGGACTGTTCTCAGCAAGCAAAGAAGCTGCCAAGTCCTTAACAAAATAGGAATAAGTGGGGAAGACACATTGTGGTTTTCTTGTAGATGTGCCTCAAAAATACCATTATGGAGATGCTTTTTTTTGTTTGTTTTTGTAAAAAAATAATCTGATTCTTAAAAGATTTTTAAAGAAATTCAAGAAAGCATGTTATAAGTTGATGAAAGTAGAATATGTAGATTTCTCACTTTCAGATTCACTTCTATGGCAGTCCTTCAGGGTTACTCCTGTAAAAAGAAGGGGAAATAGAAAAGGGATTGAATACAGAGAGGAATGGATGGATTTAAATAAAAAAAATCGTTCTCTATTGCAACATTCAGGAATTAGATAACCAGATCCAGGTGTGGTGTTCACAGTACTGAGCCTGTGGTAGGGTTTCAGGTACTGCTTTCACCTGTGTGCTGTAAAATTTTTGAGGATTATCCCTGATGGGCGGCTAAACACTATACAAGTGTTCACTCGCATTCTTCCTCCAACATGTGGTGGGACAAGTAGAGAGGAAACGAAAAGTAAAAGCAAGAAAAGTATAGGTCAAGATAAAAATTGTTTCATAAGGGAAGGAAAAGTAGAAAGGAAAAATCAAAAAAGAAACAAATGACGTAAATGCACTCACCACCTCCCACAGGTAGACTGATGACCAAGAGGTCCTTGACCAAGAGACGGCTAACCTCCCTGAATGTCCTGTTTTATTGCTGATCATGAAATATCTATTTGGTTAGTTTGGGTTATCTGCCTGGTTTTGTCCCTCTCAACCTTTTGTGTACCTCCAATGTATTCACAGTGAAGAAAGAAGGTGAAACAGGGAAGAATTTGGTGCCATGAAAACCCTGTTCAGCAATACATAAAACAAAACATAACTGTGGTATCTGTAATAATTTGGTCATAAATAAAACACAGCACCATATGAGCTGCTATGAACAAAATAAACTCCATCCCAAACAGACCCTGTACAAAAGTATTTAGGAAGGAGAGCTTAGAGGGGCAAGTCTTAAGCTCTCTTTCACTGAAGATCTCCCATATCCTAAGGGAGAATCTCAAAGATATACCAAAGATTTGGAAGGTCCTGGGTAGAGACCTACCATCCTTCGTGTGGAGGAATCTGGGCTACTGCAGAAATGAGAATTCAAGTGCAGGAGGAAAACAGTAAGGAAAAAGCACAAACTCTTAATCAGATGGGATGGGAGCATGCAGTTTTCATCTCTGCTTTTGGATTATTTGAGATTGGTAGCCAATGCTTGTTTAGCAGAAATGAGCGAAGGCTCCATGTACACTATTTAACTAAGAGCACAGGGACCTTCCTCTGGCACTGATAGTACTGGCATGGAGTGATCAACATCTACACTATTAAACCCTTTTACTTTCCAAACCAGGACGGCTGCATCTAATATGCTTCTTGGAAATGGTCCATGGCCAGCATTTACTGGTTAAGTGCCTGGGAATTGTCTGGAGAACGCTGGTTGGTTCTGACCAAAAATGTGCGAGACACTATTTTAACAGCTCAACAGTATAATACAGAGAGTTTCTGTCACTGCCTAAGTAGAATACAGACATAGTCAAATGACTCAACATCCACATGTGCATTTGCCCAATTGTGGCCCAATTATTTAGGTAATGCCAAACGTAGTTCTTGAGAATTACCAAATATCTGGGGTACACAGAAGATACCCTTCCTGAAATGGACCCACCTCAGGGGAGATGGCTCTTAAATGGACCCAACTTCAACAGTCCTTAGGCTACAAATGGTTTATCAGACCAGTGTTGAGCAAGAAAGGACAGGAATCTTCCTTTGCAGATGGTGTCCTCCCTTTGCAATAGCCACACTGAAGAAAATGAAAAGCTGGAATAGCAGGAGCACAGGGAAGGATTCATCTTTCAAAAGCATCTTATTCCCTTCCCATGTACACTCTGTTGTTTGTCTAACCAAGGCAACAAGGTAGGGCAACAACAAATAACTGTTCCATTCTTGGAAGAAAGCTTGCTTTGTTCCCCTTTGCTCAGACATTATATATAAACAGAGTTAACTCAAATCCTCTCACAGAAACAGACCCTCAGCCTCCTGCTTATTCCTAGCTTTGCTTTTCTTTTCAGGAGGCCTTACCTGGGAATCAAACATAAAGCTACCCTTCTCTATCCTTTGAAACTTTGTAAGACAAAAGTGAAGGTCTTGAAAGTAAGGGTAACTGCAGAAAAGCAAGCAGCTATTCACTTGCAAAGCAACCCTCTTGGGTTGTTTCCTGTGCTTTTTCTTTTCTGTTTCCCTCTGATCAAAGAGCAGTCTCCACAGTCTGCATAATACATGAACCTGAGATAGCTAACAACCTGCTCTGGCTTAGAGAGCTCCAAAGTGTGTGGGGAGACTTTGAAGTCTGTATGTTCCGAATGGCCCTAATGGCTGCTCTTCCCCCAATTGCCCCTGCATCCCTCAAAACCCTGCTCAGGAACAGAACTGAAGAATTAGTTTCCTTACTTCTTTCACTAGGGTGGTCTCTCTTTTTCTCTTGAAACAAACCACCCCAACTGAGGCTATCCGGTGCTTAATGAAGCGAACAGAGGACAAGATTCCTATCAACACTGGGAGGGATGAAGGGAAGAAGAAAACTTGTTCAGTGACACCTGTGAAGTTGGGTAAATACAGGGCAGCATCTCAGAGTGGAGCAAAAAACATCCTCTACCACTGCAAGAAAGAAAGGGATTAGCTTTCGGCGCTGAAGCACAGCTTTATGGTAGGTTTCTACATGCTTTGAAGCACAAGCCTGAGAAATTGAAAAGGAAACAGTCCTTAATCCGACTTTTATATGATTCAGTGATAAAGTCAAATCCACTTTGCTGTTAAGTAGCACAGCTGATTTTTAGAAGCCAGGCTATTTCCTGAGATGCAAGGCTTTGCTTATATAAAGAGATCGACATTGTTAAGTGGGGCTAGTGGAGGAGCAGGCAGTGGAGTGTGGGAGAAGTTTGGATGAACTTTGTAGGCAGCTGACTTTTTTTTATTTCATTATTGGTATTGTTACTATTTGTTTGCTAAATGGTTCAGGATATATCGGATAGAAAAGGAAGAAGAAATGTGGAAGGAAAAGTTTTTTGTCCATTATTATAAGACATCCTGAAGGTTCATTCAACAGATATAAGTTTTCACTTCCTATCACGTGAACATTTCTTTCAGAAGAAAAAGAAAAATTCTGTTGTTCTCATCCTGTCCAATATGAATGACATAGTCTTAATTCCATACAACCCATCTTGCTAGAAAAGCCCATCCATTTATTCTCTGCACAGCTGCTGAGAACACAAACGATCTGAAAAGTGCCATGCCAGTGCATTTCAAGGTCTAGCCCAATGAATAAAAGCTAACTGCAGAAGGATAGATAGTTCTAAAACAATTAAAGTTATGTATAAACACCATTAACAATAATTGATCTTTCAAATGAGGAAGCTTTTACTGATCCACCTTGACACTGGCGGTTTAGATACAGGAAAGAATAGCTTGCAACAAATGGGAAAGGAAAAGTGACTAGATTAGATACATCCCATGATAGGTCCACTTGTACATCTGCAGTCCTCCTGAAGGCACTGGGCTCATATTATTCATTCTAGAAAGATATTAAAGATGGCTAATTAAAAAATAAGTTTTCATTGTTTAAATAATGTCACCTTTGTTAATATCTATCAAAAATTTTAAAATACAAATTGAAAAGGAAGAAATTACATAAACAGCATTCTACCTGCCTGAGAGCAGTCTACATTTAGAAACAAAATAGAAGGTTGAGATGTAAGCCATAAATAAGGACACCCTGCATTTTCACATTTTGGCAAATTATTTATTTTTAAAGAACACTATTATCTGCTTGTTTTCAATTTGTAATTTGCAAGGATCTTGGATTAAGATTTCTTTCGTCAGTCAGGAAGCAAAACATTTCAAATTACTGAGTATCCAACAAAGTCACCAAACAGAAGAAAATAAAGTGAAGCAGTAACATTTTAAACAACTTCCCAATGTTCATTTTTATTGCTATCAGGAAACTGTAGTACAGCCTCTTTACAGGTGTATGATACTGGAAATATCAATTCAACAGCACTCTTCAATGCCCCTATTAGTTTCTGTTGTTGATAATGCACCATCAATACATTCCTAATTTCTCCCTCATACCCACCTTCATACCTCTTGGTCATCCTCCTCTGGACACACTTGAATGTTTTGATGTCCTGATATTGAGAGCCCCAGTGCTGTACATAGTACTTGAGGTGGGGCCACACCAGTGCTGTGTAGGGTTTGACAGTCACCCTTGAGTGGCTGTGTTGTGATTGATGCACGTTAGAACACAATTGTTTGTTTTGGCTTCCAGGGCACACTGTTGACTCTTACTCAACTTCCCTCCAACCCAAACCCTCAGATCCCTTTCTGCAGGGCAGCTCTCCAGCCTCTACTCCAAAAATTATTTATCTTTTCTGCAGTATGAATCATTAGATTACATCATCAGGTCAACATCTGCTCCATTTTGTAAGTGGAAAGTACGTGGAAAAAGGCAATAAATTTTTCTCTTAGTTATACAAGAAAATAGAATCATGCACCGACAAACAGGATGCGCTACTCCTATGATCTCACCCCTGGTCTATTCAAACAGGTCCTGGCAACTTCTTTTCAAAGGACAAAAAAAAAAATCTGCAATTCAACTGAGAACTGTGTACAGCATAAAAATGCATTTTCACTGCATATTTCACTAGAATATAAAATATTTTATTTTCAGGTAGGTGTCAGTGCTGTGAAATGTCAAAGACTTTTTTTGTTTTCTTTTACAAGGTTTTTAAATATTATCACAGCAAAACTGCTGTTTAATTGACATTCCCTTTACTGTTGCTTAGACAAACAGAAGGATTAAAACATCAATTAAATTATAATTATGACTGTGCTATTCATAGAATCTGAAATTAAATGCTTAACCATAAACTTTTGTAGAAGAAGATGTTGAGGAACTATTTGAGGAAGCATTCCTGAGTTTAATATCTGAACATCTTCTTTGAAGTAATGTTATATATAAGTATTATGAAGAAAAGAGATATTTTGCTTCTATTTTTGAGAGTACTTGTACACCAACGAAATATGGTGTATTCATAAAACAAGGATAAAACACAGGAACATAGGTAAACCTCAGATAAAACAGCATTTTTCCATGGTGATACACCCTATAGGCAATAATCTCGTAACTCTACACAGTTTTTCTGGGGAGGGATGGTCTTTGGTGGGCTAGTCATGGGAGGTTCCACACCAGGACAATAGTCTAGTCCTTCTCCTTTAATAGGCTGAATTGGAGGCTGCTTCACCAAATGAGGCTCTGGATTTCACTGAATAGGCTTTCACTAGATTACTCATGTTCTTTTACATATCATTGTACCACTGATCATTTCCAGGTCCTTATATTTAATTTGCTTAGCCTTTAGTCAGATAACAGAATCAGTGCAATCTCTTCATAGAAAGTACATTTTATGTTTCCACACAGCTGCTGTCCCAGGCTTGGGTCTTTTGTAGCATAATATTGTGACCAAATTGCACTCCTGGCTGTGCCGTTGGTTTACTGCATATTCTTAAACATCCTAAGTCATTTTAGTGTCTGCTCTCAACTGATAAAACATGATGAATACAAGCTCATGGAGTTATCATAATAAAGAAGGAAATAGTTCCATTTCTAATCCATTACTAATGTGCAAACGTAAGTATTAAGGTTAATTTCTAATGTTTTGAAAACTTCATCATAATCCTTTCATTGCTACTGCCTCTACGTTAATATCTCAGCAGCTTTCTGGTGCCCAGGCTTTCATTGAGCAGCCTGTTCCATTTCTGTGTTACACTGAAAGAAATTACCTACTGTTTCTCCAGAAGTTGATGCCAACTTCTGTTCAGATTTGATAAATGCTGTCTGATAATGCATGTTTTGTGTACTTCATGGGTGACTGGAGGTATGGTAATTTTTCTCTTGCTGGAACAAACCCAGTGGGTGTTCAGAGATGAAAATGCAGGAGTGGTGCCTGCAAGTTCTTCTGTGTTTTGACTCCAACCACACTGTGTGTGATAACTGTGAGAAAACAAATCATTTGGAAGCCTCTGCCTCAATTTTATTTGAAAAGAAACATTGCCCTGGACTTGTTAAATTTATAGTAAGAAATACGCTTTAGGGTAGAGTGGTTGTAGTCAATGACTTCAATGTCCTGAAAGTCTAGTGAGAAGATCCAGTTCTAAGAACCAGCTGTGAGCCTAAAACAGGAGAAGGATAAACAGTAGGATGGGGGAAGACTGCTCAGGAGGAGCACATCCGGTGATTCCTGTAAGGATTTCAGTGACATAAATAAATGAGAACTGTTGTGACATCAGATCCTCCCTAAGGGAATAGTCAACCCTGAGGAACTTTAAAGGAATGCATGTTTTGTTTTCTTTTTTTTTTACCAACACAATTCATGTGTTCCCATAGCAACACAAATGTACTTAATGAGTCAGAAGAAGGCTCCAACTTTCTGAGAACGCTGGTTTGGATAACTGCATGAGCCATGGCATCTACTACACAAGGATCAACATGTCAGGTAAATGTGGGTGAAAAAGCTGCAGTTCTTTCTCACATTGCTTCACGTTAAACTAAGTCAGGTTAAGTTAAGCTATGATTTCTCCAGGTATGTAGAGTTCAGGATTTAGACCGTACCAGGACCCTAGATGGCAATACTGGCATGAAGTTACAGACTGTGCAAAGTAGGGAAGGGAAAATAAATGCTTCTGGAGAGCTTTGAGGATCTGTAAGTGGAAGTACTCACACCACTTGTTGAAGCCCAAATTTAGCCAAACCATTCTTACAAGCACATGTTTATATGCACATGCACATAGACACTCATGTGAGCAATGTGGAGCGCAAAGCACATGCAAGAATGGGAAAGGTTAAGAGAAATTTCCTGCTTCGTGTAAAACCTGTCATACTTCATGGAGCTTCTCATCATTTTTAGAAGGGGCCATGACCATAGTCACAAATAACCAGGCTCCCACATAGTTTGGGTTCATTCTTTTTTTCCTGGAGCATTTTAAGTTGTTTTTCAGATGACAGCAGTTGCTCTCTACCAAAATAAGTTCCCACAGCACAAGGAAGTCTGAAAGTAAGCAAAGCCTTCAGAAAGCACATAGGCTGGAGAATTTAAGGAATATAATTTATTTGCCTTAATTAGCATTTACCTGTGAAAAGAGAAATAAATATAACTCTCAACTGAGTATAGGTGATTGAAACATGTTAAATTCTAATAATTTCTGATGATTGTATCACTGGTTATGCAATACAAAGAATTCAGGTCAGCAGAGTTGCTGCCTGTCTTCTGTTCCTGGAAGTAAGCTTTTTGATCAATGCAGAACAGAGGAGCCCATGTCTGAAACCATCCCTAAATCCACCTCCATGGGTTCCCTATTTCTCTTGCCTGTTTCCTTTTTTTTCCCCAAAAAAAATCAAGAAGATTAAAAACTCCACTATTTTTCATGTTTTCAAAGGCCATGAGTGAAGACTCACAAACATTATCAACAAAGTGGAATTTCAGTTTCCCTGTGACAGTAAAGAGAATCTGGTTGCATAATGACCTGATTTACCATCTTATTTATATAAGAAATAAAATACCCTCCCCAAGAGCCTGATATTTGTTGCCTTCTGCTGCCATTAGCACCTGGCAAAAAAGCTACATACAGAGAAATTCTTATTCAATCTGATTTCAGTGTGGTAGCTTGAATGAGTAATAAATACGTGTCCTCAATAAAAGAAGGACATGGAAGTGCTGGAACAAGTCCAGAGGAGGGCCATGAGGATGATCATGGGACTGGAGCACCTCCCATATGAAGATAGGCTGAGAAAGTTGGGGCTGTTCAGCCTGGAGAAGGGAAGGCTGTGTGGAGACCTCAGAGCAGCCTTCCAGTATCTGAAGGGGGCCTATGGGGATGCTGGGGAGAGACTCTTCACTAGGGACTGCAGTGATAGGACAAGGGGTAATGAGTACAAACTATTCTATGATTCTATAATGTACACTATTAAAAATAAAATCATGTTTTAGACAAACAAAAGCAAAAGTCAAGAAGTTTTTCCCTGTCTGTCCAACTTTTCCTTTTCATGACTCATTCATTGTTCATCCCATTTATTCACACCAGGAATAGACCAAAAAAGCAGTAGCATGGACCTGTTATTCCTTGCACTGCGTGACACATGGCGAGTTTAGTCCAGTTCCCACTTAACCCGTGCTCTTGTCTTTAAAACCACCATTATGCTTGTCATGGAGAGGAAGGTATTCTTGCATGACTCTGTTGAAACAGGCAGAGACTGCTGTTTTAATGCCAATAAAGTTATTGCTTATCATGGATATCTTGAGTTCTTTTCTTTTCAACTGACAGAGATCATGCCTGCTTTTTCTTCTCTCTCCCACTGGCAAACCATTTTTTACCCAAGGGTATTTTCCAGGGCACAAGTTGATACTAATCAAAGAAGGTGTCTCGTCTTGAAGATCTGGGTCTGAAGACATGGAGGTAAGAAGAGACACATGAAGCCCTGGCTTGGTGTTTGATTATTTTTCCATTCCTGTTTTTCGCTGGGTCCTAATTTCTTTGCTGAGTTTTCAGCAGCTTGATTTTCCTTTCTAAATGAATTATAATGAATGTTAGGTCTTCTGGTAGCAACTGACCCAATTCTGTCTGCAATGTGAGTCTGTATCTGTAATTGCATTAATGGTGTCCTTCTCTTTGTTCACAATATGCTCTTTCCTTAGTTTTAAATAAGAAGTGCTCTCTGGAATACCTTTCTTCTTTCCGTTTTCGTTACTCTCTCCCCCTCCGCATTTTCACACTTGGCTAAATAATTGTAATTCTTCCCTTCTCTGTCATTCGTTTACTAATTCTGAGAAGCTTCCAGTCCTCCTACAACATTTTATCTCAGCAAGGCATGTGCTGAAGGGTATTAGCATCATCTCAGTGCTGTTCACACCTTTTCGTGGATGCAGGTCTCCGCTCTCACTGTACTGTCATAGCTGTCCATCATGGTGACCTTACTATCTCTTCCTTCTAAAAGTAGCTTGCAAGTCCATTCATATAGATGGATCTAGTATGGTTAACCCATGATGCCTCACCTTATTTAACCATACTCCCATTTGCTATAAAATTTCTGCTTATTGAGTGGCAGAAGACTACTCTGAAAGACCAATTCCACTTAAAGAAATGGAAAGTAAATTCCACATGGGATTTAATACTGGAAGCATGCCATGTTTGTGTTGTATTTTTGTTTTCCACTGTTACATGTGCTCTGTTCTCAATTTCCCTGTGTCAACAGATTTCTTTAGGGAAGTAATTTGCTGTTAGTGATCTTTTTCTCACATTTTCTTTTTCATCTTTCTTTTTGTAGTATTTTAGGACTCAGGGAATAAAAAGTGTCCTTTACCATCCTAGCAAAGCATTCCAGGAGAGACATGTAGGTTTGAATTATATGGTGTCACTGTAAATGCATGGATGTGCGTACACTGTACATGTATCATTCTCAAATGAAAGTATGGAAAAAAATTAAAGACAGGAAAAGGACAAACATAAAGAGCTGATTTGGTTTTACATGGATGTCTTGAAGATATCTGTGTCTAAAGACATTATTATTTTGAAACAGGGTAAAAAGTCACTGAGACTAAAGACTAAGGTCTTTTGCTGCATTCTTAATCTATATCAGTTCATGCCACTGCCTCCAATTAAGTTCTGTATAACTGCTTCCAAGCTGCTGGGAAACAGCTTGAAGTAGGGAGAGATGTACCCCTGCTCAGCTGCAGTGTGGCATCATCACTGAAATCAAGGATAAGAGTTTGATCAAAAACAAGACTTACTTATGCAACTAAATGCTTTCTTTCATGAGCTATCAAAGTGCAAAGAAATAGTGATATTTGTAGTAGTTGTTAGTTCTGGGCTGAAGATGTTTGCTATAAATGTAGGTACAAGTAGAACAAATGAGACAAAGTATTGATGGCATTAATATATAAAAACTTATTTATGCAGTCTGAGTGTGTCAAAGATTGTGCCAAGTAGATGTCTGGTTTTTTTCCTCCCAAAGAATAAGCAAAAATATAAATTTTGTAACTGTAATGACCCATACAGTCTTAATGAGCTTAAACAAAGCAGAAGCCTTTTAGAATGTATCCTCCTGTGAATAAGCTGGGAATGTGATAAACCTGTTGCTAATTAGACAAACAACATCCATCTAAAATGTCCCCAAAGAGAGTTTCCTTTCAAAAATGGATTTGACTATCTGAGGATTCTGCATTATTGAAAGCATCATGATTGTTCCAGTCATAGAAACAGATTCTGTGGTTACTCAGGTTTTTACTTATTTACGTTTACACTTCCTCTTTTTCTTTGTTTTGTAATTGATACTCCCACTGAAGTCAGTGGGAAAGGATATGAGCCACAGTACTCTGACATCTCTGTACATGTGTTATATATACCTCACCTTCTGAATAAAGCATATGGGGCAGCTGCACAGACTAGTAGACCTGTGATCTAAGGACCTTTATCGTGTCTACAACCTTCTGTTTTAAACATTTGAGCTTTTAGAAATGGCTGCTGGATGTCCACAGAGAGTGGGGTTCTTCTCACCTAACATTATCCATTGAAAGATCCAGGGTTTAGCATTAACTAGTGCAGAGTTCATCACATCCAATGCTGCATGTTATAGTGCAGGCATGTCCATCTGCATGAGGAAGCTGCATTGTTATTAGAGTTAAAAAATAAATCAATAAAATTGGTGAAGTTTAGGGGGTCCCTAGACTGACTCCTTTAACAATACAGGGAGCACAGTGTGACTTGATCATAAGGAGATCCAGCCTGGTAGACACACACGTTCATTCAGCAGATACCAGTTAGGTGTCTACGATTCTTCAGCAGTCTGTGAGAGATAGAGATGCCCCTCCAGAGGGTGAATCATCTCATCCTAGGACTGATATTGAAAACAGGTCAAGTGAATCACTCTCTTAAATCATTATCTTAAATTACTAACTCTTTAAGCCAATCTGGTGGAGGCAGCAGGTAAAATGCCACCCTTCTGAACCCAACAGACCTTCTATGAAAAAGGCATTTTTCTTTCTTATCCAGGCATGACAGCATGACTTGCAAGCTACAGTGACTTCTAGTCAACTGTGCAGATGAGTAAGAGTTCTTTGCAGACCAATGAATGATAATTACT
>JAOEHX010011816.1:0-11646 GCA_025448015.1 Bolborhynchus lineola
CACCACGGGCGTCCAGCCGCGACGGCGGATCTCGTCCCACAGGCCGGTGCGGACCATCGCATCGAAGCGGCCGAGGTCGAACAGCCCGAAGTACTGGCCGTTGTTGACGTGCAGGGCCAGGTCCACGTCCGTGGGCAGGGCGCGCATCGGCAGCGTCGTCGGCTCCCAGAGTCCGGCGCGCGGGCGGCGGCGGGCACTGGCTGGGGGAGTCCGCCGGCGGAGGAGCTGCCTCCTGGGACGAAGCCCACCCCGGCCCTGCCCATCCCGTGTCTCCTCCAGTGGGAGCACCCTTCAGGTGCGAAGGATATACTGAGAGAGGCAAAGGGGAATCCAAGTCAGGAGGCTCGACCGCTGAGGGCGGCAGGTGCCTCTGCTGGCGTCACCTCTCTGGGCACTGCGGACGATACGGCACCCTCCAAAGTTAGGTGCATGCACTGGGCGCCTGGATTCTTGGGCGGTGTCAGGGGAGAATGGGTTCCAGTCAGCCACGGAGAACAAATGACAGCTGAGCTTGATACATACACTCCTGAAAGGTGAACATGCCTAAGGAGCAGGCATAAAATATGAACGTCAGCTGTAAATTATTGGTGGTAAATATGCAGAGTGAATACGACAGACCAAGCTACTGTAAAAGGAGAGCCAGGTGGTGGCAAATGCAGGCATTCCACAGGTTGGAAACGTTAGCTGAAGTTTGCTCGCTTGACCTTAACTTGTCATCCATGCACACATGTGTCATGATGCAGTCTGTCATTACACGACTACATACAGGCAGCTTTCAACTACCTCAGGTCAAACAGTCTGAGCTGCAAATATCTGCACTGGAGAAAGCATTGCTGTTGTCTGTCTGCACACTCCAGGCTCTACGGGCACAGTGACCAGCTCCTGGGACAACATTAGGTCCAGACAGCAGATACAGTTGTATTCACATTGTTCAAAGGCTGAGCTGATAAACCTTTCTGGCCCCTCAGCTGGCTTTTGGCCTGGACAGTTCACGTGCCTTCACACTGTGCCCCCGGGAAGGGGGGCACGCCACAGTGCACAGTTAGCACGACTGTTTAGCTCAAGTTTCTAACTGAGTTTGAATTGGGCAGCCGAGGCCCTGTACGCGGAGCTGGAGGAGGGCAGAGAGCCTGCCCCTGCCTGTTCCAGTCTCAGTACCACCAGCCCATGCCTACTTGGGAGTCTGAAATCTGGGTGCAACCCAATGGGAGTGGGCAGGGACGTGAGAGCTATTGCAGACCTGAAGAGTGTTCAAGCAGTACTCAGATTCTTACTGAAGCATTTGTACTCCATCCCCCCAAGTTTCTTACGCAGCAGGGTGGCTTTTAGCCCTGGTAATAGAGCATGGGCTGTACTGCTCTTCCTGCCCATGGGAGTCATGGCATGTTATTTATAAGCCACCGAAAGGTATTTTAATATTCCACTCATAGGTTCTCAGAGGTGGAGGGAGTGGTTAAGTTATAACCCTCCCAGCCATTCAGACTGGTGTGGGGTCACAAGAAAATGACCACAGGAGTCAAAACTGTTGGAAATAGCATAGCACTTGCCAGGCAGGGACAGAAGCTCTGCTTGAGGAAAGCAGCCCAGGCACTCCTCCTGCCTCTCTCTTGGGCACCTGATGAGGCCCTGGATTGCACCTATCATAACAGGTCAAAGCTGCAAGAGGCAGGATTTTAGACTGTGCCTTACTGCAGCCTCCCAGTTGCATGCAAAGTCTGACCAGGTTGCGCGAGACAGGAGCTATGCAGCTCTCTTCCTTCCCTTGCAAAGAACACCTCAGTTTCTGCAACATATCCCTACTCATCCTCATCAAAGCTACCAAAAGCCAGTGCTTGCTCTTCCTTTACTTTTCCCAGTCTGTTGTTACTGCTCCGTACTACTGTAGGCTCCATGGTCTCTCTTTTTGTCCCAAGTTTGGGAAGGTACAGCTCACCTTAGGGTGACTGTACTAGTCCCACGAGAATTGTGTGACTTTGGTATGCAGCAGCATGAGACAAACAGAGTCCCAAAGCCACACGAGCCAACTTGTTTAAAGGAGATGGGTCCTGCCAAGTCTATTCATCACCACCATAGGGAGCATATTTTCATTTTGGAGGTCTCGTTGCATTTCTGTCCTTCCCTCCATGACTGTAGGTGTTGCCATTTTATTTTGTTTTTCCTTGTAAACAGAACAGACTCCATACATAGCTTGGGTGTGGAGCACTGACACTTCCCACCAGGCAGGTGGAGACCATATCTCAGTTTCCTTTGGTCAGCATATAGCTCCTACCATCGCAGGTGCTAGGCAGTCAGGTCATACCTCACCCCAGTCACATACCCACTATGTGCTTTCTATTAGTAGTACTCAGTGGTGCTAATCCAAATTCAGCAGCTTCTCAGATAGCCCCTAAATTGCTTTTAGTGTGCCTGTTCAATAGCAGATGTAGTAAGTGGGTAGCATTCCTAAAGGTTAACTTCAGCCTCATGGGACAGGTCCCTGGAGGATCTCCCTGTAACCAAAGGAGAGGAAAAAAAATCTTTCATGTGGGATTTTGAATACTTAACCTTGGGCCTCAGTTTTGAAGTGCCTCTCAGAGGGGCCTGTCCTTCTGCACTGACTGCAGGGAAGCGTAGGGGGGTTAGCTTCCCTGGGCTGAAGTTAAACCTCAGGAGTATTCACTGGGGTATCAATTTGTGGACATATCAGTCTGGACCAACCTTCCATCTCACTAGATTTTAAGAAACACTTCCAGACGTTGGAGATTGAGACATGTCAGAAAGAATACCAGTTGTTAACAGAGATAAGTATGTTAAATGGTCCCTTATGTATCTATCAGTGGTGGGAAAAGCCTCCTGTTGGCCTATACCTCTTTCTTGCACGTGTATTACCTGTGTTGGTTGCCATAAATATAGGTTGGGATGTTTCTGTGGATGACACTGGCATTCACCTATGGCAGTAAAAGGCTGCACAATGGTTTGCTTTAGACACATATAGTGGGGGACTGTAAGAGCTGGCAAAAAGTGTAAAAGAAATGTTCTTCATTTCTCACTGGTGGTGCTGGTGGTAGGCAGGCA
This sequence comes from Bolborhynchus lineola, assembly GCA_025448015.1. Taxonomy (NCBI): domain Eukaryota; kingdom Metazoa; phylum Chordata; class Aves; order Psittaciformes; family Psittacidae; genus Bolborhynchus; species Bolborhynchus lineola. Next base: position 3,055 of record JAOEHX010011816.1, read on the forward strand.
CCTGGATATAATCCACAGTTGCTGCTGTGCAGCTTCCCACCCTCGTACCAGAGTTATACTCATCCCCTGGCTTGCACTTGCTGCGAATACCCTTGCTGAGGTGTGATTTTATAGCAACACCAACCCGGAAATGTTCATGCTGATGGAGGCAGAGGGCAGGGCCACTGGCAGATGAGCTTCAGAAAGCAGGGAGGTGGGATTAGGCAGTCTTACCTGGTTTGGCAGGGCTGCTTTGGCCTGCTGCAGTATGTCTTGTTCTGCAGCGCCAGAAAGGAAGGAGAGGCTGATGAGTGCTGTAGGCTATTGTCATTTCCTCTGCTTTCCACAGCTGTCAGGAGGGTGCCTTTAGGCATTGTATTAATGAAGTTGTGGCCTTTTGACCATAACGTGACATCTGTCATCACCTGTGGTAGCCCCCCACTAAGTATACCGCTTATTTATTCTCTGCAATGATGTCAGAGCATTACCAAACCTGTACCCATTCAGGTTAGCAAAAAAGTATCTTTGTTGGGAAACTGCCTTCTGGGTTTAGCTGCCATGCTGCACTTAGACCTGACAGTGATGTTTGCTGATCACACCAAGGTCACATTAAAGGTAGGAAAAATTGCCTTACTTGCCTGTAAGGTAGGAAAGTAGCATAGTCAGGGCAGTTCACTGCGAGCCTAGACCTGCTCATTTAGGACTCTCAGTCCTGCTGGTTTGTTCCAGCAGGAACATGTTAAGATCATGTCCAAAGCATGGGACATTAGGATTTCAGCTGGAAAGTACTTTTGCTGAAGAGGGTCCCTGCTTTTGAGTGGCTTAGGCAAAAGGCTGGTAATTCAGCTTTTGACAATACATGCTATGTTCCCTAAAACACTCTTCTGTTAAGGACATAGAGATGATTTCCTCCTTGAGCAGGATCTGGCCTTTGAAGGCTTTTTTGTTCGTCCTTCTGAGCTCTCACAATACTTACAAATGCACTGTTGCTACCTGTTTGAAATCAGCAATAGTGCTGTGCAATCTGAATTTTCTCTTGTCCCCCAGGCCTGCGCATCCTTTTTCCCTACTTTTTCCTTCTTCTTTGAGAAGAAGAGTTTTACAGTTCTCAGTAAAGCTGTTTCCTAACCTTCCTCACACCTCCTGCTGAGGATGCATACTGGCATCAGAGCAATGAGTGTTTCTCTACATTAATCTCTCTTTCCTGTCCAACTGCATTTCCCCAGGCACTCATGTGCTGTCACCAGCTCAAACTGATCCAGCTCACTACTGTTCTTTCTGATAGTTGTTAAAATCTGTATTATCAAAAACCTTTTCACTCTCAAACTATGACCCCACTGGTTTAGTCACTGGTTTAAGTGGGGAAAATGTAGGGCCTGCAGGGGTGTGTGTGTCTGTAGCAAAAGGAATTGGACTCCACATGGTGCTGCAAATCATACAGGGGTGGCAAAACAGAATTAAAAACCTGTGAACTAACTCCCTTTCTCCAAACTCTCTTAATTATAGTTTTTATAGGGTTTATTTGTAATCAGAGTAGGGATGACATCTCAAACTGAAAAGTGATTATGAAATTGATACTTCCTTTAAAATGCACCTGAAGTCAAGTCTTACATGCTAATTGAATCTTATTAGTAAGAAATGCCTGTTTTAATAAGGAGACTTCCTTACCTTTCTGGCAAGTTTGTGTTGGGTACACACCTACTGAATGTTTTCATCACTACTACCTGGCATTGCCAGTCAGAAAAAAAATCCTCATTGGAGCATCTCCCTGAACAGAGAATGCTGTAATTCCTTTTGATACTGATATCAATTTCACATTCATACATCCCATTCATACATACCACCAGCACTGGAAGATGTCAAGGAAGAAAACAGGAAAGCTGTTCAAATACCACTATCTTTACAGACTTTAAAAAAACTAGTGGTTAAGAATGTGCAGTAAATCAAAGACCAAATCAAAATAAAGTTAGAAGCTGCTTGCAAACTTACATAGAAAACATTTAAAAGTCTTAAGTGCTCTAATTTGTATAAGTATCCACACTTGATCTTAGAGAACACCAATTCTTGGTTTGTCATTTCAGAAGAAGGGAGTTATGCAGAGGACATTTGAGGCACCTTTCCTAAACTCTGTACCAGAAAAGAACATAGCAGAGTAACTACACCAGCTCTGAGCTGGACTTCAGGGAAGCTGGCCCTGCCATGTAGGCTCTGCTGCTGTGCATTTGGAAAGGGCAGAAGGTCTTTTCTTCAGAAGACAAAGCTCTCAGACTGAAATTAAGCTCTATTTTATATAGGAGACCTCTGCTGGGGCAAAATGGACAGTGACCTTGGCTGGAGTACAATGAAGCCTGCCCCCAGCCTATGCAGAGAAGTGGTTAATTTGACCTCTACAGTCCCAAGTGGGAACATTCAGGATGACAGGAAGAAACCATGATAAAAGAAGGGGCAGACAAAAATAAACCATGTTCTTTACAAAAAAATATAATCCACTCAAGGGAAACAGAAGGGATGTAGATGTTTCACTTCCAGTGTGAGATCCATCCACCCTCTTTGTCGCTCTGACTTTTTAATTACACTTAATTTGATAGCAGTGGGGGTTTAATCTGCACATTGTGGGTATTTTCACTGTTCTCTTTAATTTTGCCTGCTGGCATCGGCTGGTTTGTGCACATGAAGCCAAATCTGCAGCCTTGATTCAGGTCTCAGCTAACCTCAGCTGACATTTTGCCTATATCAAGACACTGGAAGCAACACTAGAGAAAGGAAAATTAATTGGTAACAGGAGGTTAGAACCCCATCATCCACAGATGATCATTTGTTCAATATTAACAACATGCGCTTTTACACATTCCAAAATAATTTGGCACATGCTGATTGCATGATGAATCTGTGCTAACTCTTTATCATACAGCCTGAATGTGGAAGTGTTTTCAAGTTTCTGTATTCTGATGTCAACCCAGCTTGCAGTTCATGTCACCAAGTTGAGGTCAGTAAAATGTCACTTCCACGCCTTGTGCTTATGGTGAGGAGCTGAAGAAGAATGTACTTTCCACTACTTTTTCCAGAGGGGAGAACTTCAGTTTGGTTGGGTGGGTGTTCACCTTGCCTGTACCTTCCCGTGTTGGTGCACGGCCCTATGCCACTCAGCATTGGATGCTGCTTGGATTGCTGAGCACACTGAGCAAGCTTGCTTTGCATTTCTGAGAGAGAAGGGTAGGTCCAGGTCTCAGATTTCCTTGCAGCACCTCATGCCAGCCATACCGCAGCTGTTTTAGGCTGCCACTGGGCTCTACTGATGTGGATTCCAGCAGAGAAAGAGCGAGAGTTGAATGAGGCTGGTTTCACCTTTCTGGGCTTGTGAGGAAGACCGTGTTACAGTATTTCAAGCTCTGGCCCATGGTGTTTAGACTATATGCCAGCTCAGAGTGGCAGAGGTTTAATTTATCAGAAAGCACATGCTCATTGGGTTCAAAACAGAAAATAATAAGGGAGCAAATCAGGTTCAAAGACCATTGGAGAAAGTAAATGCGAAAGCTCATGCTACCCAGCACGTACTCGTTCCAGCTGTATGATTTTCATTATGAATAAAAGTTTGTCTGCCAGGAGGAACTCTTTGATTTTTGAAAGAAATCAAAATAACAAAAGATAAATAATTACTGAGTAGGTGGGCTAATTCCTTCTTCCATGTCTTTGTCCACAATGGAGACAAAAAGGTAGCTTTATGCTCAGTGGCTTGGCAGTGCTTTCAACCCTCTACCAACAGATGGGAAAGGCATCTAAATGTTAATATTTTAATTCTTACCATAAAGAAGTGAAATCCGGCTCCTACCCTTGAGTAGGCTGAATAGTTCCTTCACATGGCAGAACTGGTGCTGGAAGCAGAGCCAGTGGCCCAGTTTTTAAGAAGAAGCTTCATCTGACATAAATTCAGTTGGAGACCACTTGTGGTCTCATCATGGCCAGTCAAATTGGCTTCCTGTTTTGTTTAACTAACAAGTAATACTTTAAGTGCTCTGAAAATGCACCATAATAGGAAAAGTCTGACAAACTAAGTGATTACCGTTTCAAAGGAAAACAAAGTTTATAGAAGCATAATCAGTCATCTGCTCTTAAACCAGAAAAATATGGCAGAGAAACTGAAAAGGTATCTTTGGGGTTTTAGAGAGGTACAGAAACATGTTAAGTAATGGAATGTCATTAAAGTCTGCATTTATTTTAAGAATAAACAGAACTATTATACAGTTACCCACCTTTATTTCAACTCTTTCTGTTTTCTGCCTAATAGGCTCTTTTCCTTGTGTACAGAGAAAACCCAGCTCTATCCTGTTTACAGTTGAGCTCCAATATACTTGAAATTATTACTTCAGATTTTGTACATTAAGTCTGTCTGCTGGCAAGAGGAAAACCCTCTCATATTATCTAATTATGGCTTCAAGAAGCAGTAATGAAGAAGTTGCACAGGCTGGGGCCTGTTCTCTCTTCTCTGGAGGCATCGACAGAAAGTCTGTGGTTGTGGTCACACAGAAACAGGGGAGAAGGCTGGGACTGCCAGGCACAACAGCGTGCAGAGAGAAGTTTAGCACTCAAGAACACAAACATGGAGTCAGGTCCACATTCCTGATGCAGGATTGTAGCCTTGATAAATGAGGCTGAGACCACCCATCAATGTCTCCTTTCCCCTCCACTCTTGTAGCCTCAGATGGGGTGTGTCTCAGAGGTGGCCTGGCTGGGCTGGGGATGAAGCTCTCCACGCTTTGGAGAGCTAAGGTGTGCAGCTGTGCCAGCGCAACCGCAGCACGTGCCTACAAGCATATTCCTGGCAGTGGGCTGTGAGCCAGTGTGAGGAGCTGCTGCCCTGCTTTGAGAAAGTCGTGTGGCTGATGGTAAGACTCAGGTATATATTCCCTGGAATCAAATGAGCTGACTATACCAATGTAAAATAAGGAAAAGTCAGTGGAGACTCATGCTAGACAAACCAGAATATGCACTTACAGGAAGGACTGAAGCATGGTGTGAAGATTACTGAGTTTGCTAGTATAGCATCAGCAGCAATTTAGCTGTAAGGCCCAGCGTAAAAGCCTAACATAAAAGTCACAGCTGAGCTCCATGCTGCCATCCCTGATGTGTTACAGATTCCAAAGCTTATCTTAGGTGCTAATTTTGTAAACACTGTTGAAACCGTGGCATGGGCATGCATGCAGTCATACAGAGTAGTGCAGAGGATAGGATATCAAGGAGAATCAGAAGAAATTCCACTGATAGCTGGCCTACATGAAGTAAAACAAGACCCAAACTCAGATATGAGTTAATTGGAATTTTCTCCTACATTGCATTAACTTCTGGGATGGAGAATCCAGCAAAGCTGTGATTTATTTGCCAGACATGCACTCAAAGGATACTCTATAACTTGGTGTCCTGGCATTCTGAAAGTTATTTGCAATAATGATTTTTTAAAATTCTTTGCAGAAGAGTGAGCGCATATTCCCTTCCCCCAAACAAATTTAAAAAAAAAAAAGAATTAGAAAATAAATGGCAGAGTAATATTCAAAGGTTCATTAAAAGCAGCCAGGGAAAATAGATTACAGAGACTTCAAAGACTCACAATACTGGTTAAGAATTATCTCTCCTTTTCAAAGAGAGTGTTATTAGCTAATCCCTGAAATTTGGGTTTTGGCAGATGACACAGTATTTCCTGCAGGTGCAGAAACAAGACAGTATTAAAAGAGTTTTGGCAATGCACAGGAAACTTCCCAACTAGACTTACGGCTCCATCTCTTCAAGCCAGCCTGAGTGAACTCTCTGATCCCTCATACATGTACTGAAATGTAACAGCATTTCTGGATACTCTAACCTACAAGAAGTTGCATATCTCTTTTGCTGAGAAAGCAAGTGTGTTAAGGTAATTTATTTTTTTTTTTAAGAGGATAAATGATGATGATGATGATCAATGCCTCATCAGTAATATCAGTAGAACTAATAGAAGGTCCCTTATGTGTGTTTCTGTCTTCTTTATCCGTAGCTAATCCCAACTCCTCTGTTTGTTGCAAATTGTCAAAACAGACCAGGACAGCCACATCTGCCTCCAGACATTTTTTAAGATGAGATCCTTTGGCTTTGATTTCCAATGGCAATTTTCCCACTGAGACTTCTACCTAAACTTTGGCCCAAAAGATGCCCAAAGTTACGTCTTACCATTTCCATGGCAACCAATTGCTTAAAGTTAAGTAACTGGGCTAAAGATACCTTACTAACTAGCAATCTGAAAAGGAGAACCTGAATTCATAAGAGATGGTGGAGTAGCAACAAAATTTGCAAGGAAACTTCTTCTTGTTTTCTAGCAATCCAAACAGTTCTGTTGCTAGTTATTTCCAGACGTACTCTGAACAATGTTGCTTATAAATTCAATGCAGAGACGTTCAGGTGTGTGAAATTCAAACCATGCACAACTAAAGTTCATGTCTTATAGAAAAGAGGCCACAGGAACTCATTAAGTCTATCATTAATGATACAGATCCATGTGTGTGTATGTCAGGAGACATAAATATTACAGAGACACAGTAAAATTTACCACTTTACTGACTACTTTGGACCTGTCCTGAAGAAAATATTTTGAAGTGTTCTTGAGATCTTCAATAACTTATACAGGTACTTGTATTAGCTTATAACAGACAGTTTCTCTTATTCCTCACAGGTTCATTCTCTGAAGTGTACTTTTTCCCATATACAGCATCAGATAGATATACAGCGTGGATACCTAATATCACAAAATTGATATGGTTGCAATTGTTGAGCCACATGCATGTCTACTGCAAAAGAGCCACCAGATACCACATCAAAGAGTGAAGCTCAATCAAAAATGAGTATATGTTTATCTCAGAGCTCATGTCAGTCTGCAGTGAACAGAGAAATTAAGAGACAAGAGACATATTTTGGCCAGGGTGACTTGTCTGTTTTGATTCAATATCCAGAATAACTAGATAATTTCCAATACTTTGTTTTGTTAGAGTCTGCTGGACTAGCTGGAAGAGCTGGGACAGGAGGTGGAGTATGGCTGATGACATCAAAAGCAATTAATGCAGCATTATTAAACAGGCATCACCAACATTATACAGCTATGTGTCAAGAAAACACCAAACAAACCAACCCAAACCCCAAATTAAACTCAGGCACAAGGCCACTTAGGACCACAATTAAGCCATTGCACAAGTGTCTTTGTTTTCAAAAGCTTCTCTAAGTGGCCCTTATTATCCTAATTTTATTGACATTTGTGCAGATGTGTCAAAATGCCTGCTGAAGAGTTTAATCTGATATAATACCGTTCAGAGAACAAGAGGGCTCAGGAGATTTAATTTTTTTGTTGTTGTTGTCAAAAGAGAGATTCAAAATTACTTGGGTGTTACAGAGTTTTTATTGCTCAAATTAAAATAACCCAGAAGTTAGTAAGTGAAATAAATGTTTTTGGAATTAAAAATCCATGTCTTGAATGCAGGGCATTTAAGCAGAGCTGTGTAACTTATCATAGATCTCTTTTTTTTTTGCACAGATTCTTTTCCCTGCAGGTGACAGTAGAATCATATTGGGTATATGCAGGACCTGCTCGCCCCCAGCCAACACAGACTCTTCTCTGTTGGCAGACCCTTTTTACTTAGGTGGGGTAAGGAGTGGGGAGAGAGGTTGCAGGAAAAGCACAATTTGGAGTATTCTCTGACCCAAACATGAGTTACTTAACTGTGATTATAAACATAAGAAAGGTATCTAGAACCTCCATACTTGCCCTTTACTCATGTTATGGGTCAGGGAGTTGTTCATCTTGCTAAGACCAGAATTGTGCCCTAAAAATGCCTATATCTACCCCTCATTTGTAGAGGCACTGTCTGTCTAGTTTGGATATCTTAGTTACAAACCAGCAGCAAGAGTCAGGTGGAATGAATCTGGGCCCCAAAATCAGGATATGCTCTCAATATTTTTAGCACCTTCTGTATTAGATCAGCAATATCAGGGTTTCCAGTCAACTTCCTGGAGTCTATTGCTGTTCTCATCTTGAAAGACAGAGAAACAATGACCTCTGGAAGATTTTGAGGGAGCATGAGGTATGTGGGGGAAAACATCAGAAAACAAGAGTGGCCACAGTGAATTTTAAAAGCCACAGTGGTTATGAAGCACCTTGGTGACTTCACCGAATATAGGTAGGTAGGAACAGTGAGTAAGAAAATCAGTTTACAGGAGGTGGTACTGAATCATCATGGATGATTTTTGCTGCATGGAAGCTTTTTTGAAGGCACTATGACATCTACTCAACAAGAGTAGATTCCTGTTCATGAGCCGGAATAGCAGTTCAATTGGATACTCTACCTGTAAGAATGATGTCAACACCACTATCCCAGACCATTGTACTTGAAGGATTGACTAAGTGTTTAATGTGGATTTCTCCATGGCTGCTATAGTGACTGTTACCAATTTTAGTTTCCAAATAATGTGTGCTTTACTAAAATATTCTGGCATATTAGGAATACCTATTCTTTTGCACCTATCTTGACAGCAACCAGGGCTGTACAGGCAAATAAAAATGTTACAAGTACCTGAATAAGAACCAAGAGCAGAACCCTCTGGTTC
>JAOEHX010011817.1:0-10088 GCA_025448015.1 Bolborhynchus lineola
GGAGGTGCCGGGGCGGGGGAGCGCGGCACGGCAGCGCCGTTAATGAGCCCGTGGCACCGCTCAGTCGTTTAGAGCCGCAGAGTTTAGAGTAGCCAATCAGCCCGCCGGGGGGAGCGGGGAGAGCCCGTCAGGCGCAGCAGGAATAATTGGAGGGAGCTCCTAATTAATTTGATAATAGCCCTATCCTGCACTAACGCACTCCACATGCAAAACCGGGTAGAAAGTGCCAATTAGCGGTGGAAGGGAAAGGAAACGTGTGATGGGGATTCAGGGAACTTCTCAGCCGAGGCACGCAGGTGTGCCGGGCCCTCTGCAGCACTGCCCCTCTCCTCACGCGCTGGGGTGACCTGCTCACATCTTGTATAGCCTTGTGTCTGCTGTAGCCTATTTCTCCCATGGAATGAGTCAGCTTTCTTATTGGTACTCACACCCATCAACCAGCCGTAGGTGGGCTCATAATGCATTTCAGGGGTGCTGCAAGCCATTTTTCTGTTCGGTTTTGCAAGATACAGGATCCTCATGCTCCCCAAACACATGGAAGCCTGTGTGCCCTGCATGCCTGCGAGCCATGGGGAGAGGTACAGGCAGCGGAGCCAGGCCTCAGCTTCCTCAAAAGCAGGGGTCATCAGCTTTCTTATTTTTCTTGCTGCTCGTCCAATCCATCAGGAGGCAAAAAAGAGCAAAAGCTCACAGAGAGCTGGGGCTCTGCAGGGACCCTGGAGCTGCCCCCACTCCCCAGTGCACTCATCACAAGCTGCTGCTAGTCCACAGATTATAGTTAGGATTTAATTTCTAAACACTGATGTTGTCCTGCCACCCGCATTTCAGATAGCCTTTTTCTAGCGTCCCTCTACTCGTCTGTGTCAAGCTGGTTTGTATTTTCACTCCTGACTCTTTCCAGAACCCTCAGCAGTCTGCACTGCAGCCCAATCCCAGGGCCAAAACTAGCAAATAATTCAATACATTTTTCAGAAAATAAGCACCTCTGATCTAAATACATGTTGCTAAAGTTTTACCGGGTACCTCGTACTCACCACTTTTAAAGCTCCCATAAAGCATGTAGCTATAATGAGCTGCAGCTTGCTTTCTGGGCAAATATGAAAGAAGAGATTTATATTAGTATTTGTGAACATGGACAAAAGGCACTGCTCTGTGGGCACTATTGTGATCACTGGGACAGGCGGTGTTTTACTTATTTCCTAATCTGTGTATTGCAAAGCAGAGGGCTTTTTTAATCTGTGTATTCCAGTAACCTATTGGTTCACAAAACGAGCAAGGAGAGGGGCTGCAGGGAACAGAAAAGCAGCTGCTGCTGGCTCCTGTCACAGGAAGAGCAGAGAAAGGGGCACAGGTCCAACAGCCTTAGAGCAGCTCTGCATTCACAGGGCAGGGGGTGACTTCCAGCCACTCAGTATCCAGTGCTTGCTGTCAGCCAAAGGATAAAGACGGGTGGAGTGAAGCAGGTTCCCCAGATATAATGGTGCCCCACATCGCAGTCACTAGCCCTTGGGGACATCAGCCAGGTGGTAAATGGATGGGAGGGTAATTGGGGGACAGGGTTTAAAACAAAGCCAGAAAAAGAAAACCCTCTCACGACATTCATAACCCTCTCTAAAAAGCTTCAGTTTAAAATGAAACACAAACCTGGCACCTCGCCACAGGACTGCACAGCTTTTACCTGTCCCCATATGTAAAGTCAACCTGAGTGAGCTGTTAAATACTTTAATGCAGCCCTCCGGCCCCCCAGAGGCACCTTCCTCCTGTGAACTGTGGAGCCAGCTCTCTGCAACAGCAAACTTTAGATCTGGAAACATTAACTACTTCCCATCTCGTTAGAGGATGAAAGTATCCACCTGGACACAATGAACTGTAAACCAAATGCCCAGGTTAGGGAAAGGCAGTCTCCATGGCTCACTGCTGTGTTCCTTGCAGGAGGACCTTTTCCAACCCACTCAACTTGGCTACATGATCATACAGCTTTCCATCACTGATAAAACTGGGCCCAGCTCAGGCTCCCCGCAAGCTACCTGCTCCTTAATCCTGCAGAGCAGAGTCTGCCTTTTAATGAGACAACGATATGAAGAGCTTTCCCTCGTGCCATGTGCAACAGAGATGGCTTTGGTTGTAGAAAGCATCCCTGCCACTGCTCCCATCCAGGCACACAGCACAGGAGGAAGGGTCTGCTCCTCCTTCCCTGAGAATGTATTAATGTCAGATGCATTGCAGTAGAGCACATTCACCCCCCAGTAGGAATAAGAAATAAAACACTCGGTTTCCTTGGAGCAAAGAGACCAAAACCAAAGCATAGCACATACTTAGTTAAAAAACCCCAACACACACAACTTTGATGTATTTGATGCAGGAAATGGCATGGTTTCTCTAGCTACGTTGCTATGAAATCTTAAGTGAAAGATTGCTTCCAGCAGAACTCTGATTAAATCTGGAGGGATTTAAGAAAAAATAAGATTTCAAGGCCCAATTAATTTTCTGACTAAGAAGTCAAGATGGGTAAGGAACTAAGAACAGCAGCTGAGACGTGAGTCTCCTTGATTATGCTTCTATTTGTTAATGAAGGTTGAAAAACGAAGGTACAGGAGAATAAAAGGCTGACCTTTGATGTTTGTGATATGCCATAAACTAGAACCAGCCCTCCAGATTTTTGCTTGTCAGCTTTGTGTTTACTAAACAGAAGTTGTCTTTAAAGATGATTTAACATGATCACAGGTCTATCTCTACCACTTAAGCTGTCAATTAGCCTCTATACATTGCCCCTTCTTCCTTTGCTGTGATAAAGTAAATAAGTAAATAACTAAAGGGGGCTTAAAGGTTTGAGGGCCCATGCTTCCTGGGTGTCTCTTTTTCTTGGTATCCCAAAGACATGCAAAGTCTTTTCTTTCTTTTTCCTGCTGCAGAAATTTGTAGATGCTCGGGGCTTCTCCATGACAGGAAAGGGGTTTCCTTGCTCCTATGGGAAGTAGGAGAAAGGCAGCTCCTAACAAAAGGGGCTTTTCCTATAAATGCATTAATAACTATCATAGATATGAAAATAGTCTAAATAAGAAACATCTCTGGGCGCTGAATGAGGGTAGCATGCACTCAGCAGAAGTGGACCTGTATCAGCCATTCCCCAGGCAGCCACGGAGCCTCACAGAACAGATGTGCCATTTCAGTGTTTAAAAACATACAACGGAAAACAAAAGCCCTTTCCAAGATCTTTTTTACACTCCAATAATCAAGCAGCAAGTTATTTTCAAGAAATAATGACTAGAAATAATTTCTGCAGAACCACGTTCCCAACAAAATCTAAATCTCCAACTTAAAATTTTGCCTAAAAAGAGGGAAACCAGCCAAACTTTCCAATGTCAGGGAATTTGAGAGATTCTCCTGTGCCCAAATCAGCCACATACAAATGCTAGAAGAAGAGGTTACTTTAAAAAGTGTATGCGTGGGGAGGGAATTGCCCAGGAGCAAAGCCAGCTGCACTGAGATTCCCATGTACTGCAGGCAGTGAAAATTGTCTAACCCCCTGAAGTTTGCAATCCTTGTCTCAAGTACTGTATACTCCGTAAGTAAAACCTCCTGCCCCAGAAATCCAAGGGAGGGTGAAAGAACTCACTTGAAGGTTTGCCTCTTTGAAAAAGACCTGAGGAAAGGAAAAAAAGGTCCATTTCAGGGCTCACAGAATAAGTGTATTTAGATACTCCTCCTTAAGAAAGGACCCAGATGCAAGCAAGGTTTGTGCCATAGTTTAAATCCAGGTTCCCAGGAAAACTTGCTTACAAGAAGATCAGAAGATCTGAGCATCATTACTGCAGAGGATTCTGAGAAATTATCTCCTAATACGCAGTTGAAGACAGAACTAGTCTTGGTCTCTCTTTGGCTTGAACCTCTACTGAAATTTAATGCTGACAAATCAAAAAGGGATATATCCAGAATCCGTAACCCTGATAAAAATGGGAAATCTGTATCATCTTAATCAAAGGATATGCCACCCTGAGCTGGATCTGTGTCTTGTCCCTTGGCCTCATATGACTCCTGTGTGCTAGAGGTTAAGGGTTTGTTAAAGAATATCGGTTTTGATTAAGTGTCACATATGGTGTAAAACATCCTCTTTATCACTGGCAGTGAAGGTTGGGGGCCAGACAGTGCCTTTTAGTGAGCTTCTAATATAAATTAGGTGTCTTAGGTAATGGGTGGATTTCAGACAGGATTGATCTTTCTATGGTCCAGTGAAAGTAGGTGTGTTTGGTGAGATGTCACAAAAGCGAGCTTCCTGGCACCTATACTAATGGGCTGGTTACCCCTTTTGGAGTAGGACTTGAAAAATGGAGCCCAGGAATTCCCCCTCCCCCTTCCTAACTTTTTCTTTTTCTTGATGTAATGGGCAAAGGTCTATACATCCTTTACTCCTTTGGTATTTCACTTCTTGTATTTGCAGTATCACTCAGTGAATCTTAAGCCACTCATCCTTTTAGTCACTTACAGCTCCCTAAACTTGCATGAACTTAAAGATGAAGCTGTTATGAGTAGACTGGGTTACTTACTATTTTTAGCAGTGTACAACCTTTAAAGAAAAATGTATCATTGAGTACACCATCACCACCACAACCAAATGATTTCTATTCCCCATTAAGTCCTCCTTGGAAACTTTGATTGCACAGAGACCTAGGAAGAACTGTAGAGATGTTAAACCCTAAGTTCCCCTGCCTCAAAAATAAGAGCAAACATGCATTTCTATGGACATCAAAACGTGTCTGTATTTTCCTCTTTATGAAGCAGAAATTCTCTCAGCTTTGTGCAAAGAGTGGCATGATCAAAAGCACAAACTGAGCACATGAGAGCCAGGAGCTCTAATGCAGAGTCTAACCATGGACCTCAGGTAAAGAGGGTATATACAAAATAAACCTTTCCTTTATAGTTCATTGACATGTCATAGTTAAAACTTTTCTGCAAAGTTTCCATGGGTGTATGAGGCAGTGAAAGCACAAACGCACAGTTGGCATTGCAGGCTCACAAACGCAGCCAGTGAAACAAGTCCATAGATCTGTAAATATGCAAGAATACGGCACAAACATGCTGATATTTCACTGCATTTCCCACATACCCACTCCTCATTTGAGCATTGGTAAGTATCAAATTGGTTAAGAGTGTTTAGATAATTAAGATTCATAAATCTATTCTGATCCTGACACGGAAATCTCTCTTAGTCCCCAATTTAACTAACCAGGATAGCCAAGATTTAGAGCATGAATACCCTTAATTTGCCTATAAAAATATATTCTTCTTTAGGCAAAGACTTAAGCACACCTGTAACTCTGAGCACAGATTAACTCCACTGAATACAGGGGAATTATTATGATTAGTGTGGCAGTTGCCTGCAAATCATAACAGAACTGGCCTGAGACATTGCCTTCCGTTTTGGTTATTTCAGATATGAAGCACAAAACCTCTTCTGGTATCATGGACAACCTGACAACCTTTTCTCTCTCCTATCTCAGGACCTCTCATGCTTACTTTTGCTTATTTGCTCAATGTTATAGTGAGGTGACTTTGCCAAAGTGCTTTTAAACGTATTTCTTCTTAGAGACATTTAAAAAAACTGATTAACCGGTTGGGGTTTGGGTTTTTTTTCCAACAGCATCAAATGAAAGACACTTATTCTTACACCCCACGTTCCCAAACTGGTTCCTGGTTGTCGCTGCCTAAATCCAACATAAGTGTTTCCAACAAGGATACGCTGATTTATTCTCAGCTCACCCTGTGTGTCAATAGGGCAGGAGTAATCAGGCTGTTTACAGGACCAGGACCTGTCTGGCAGCATGGACCTCCCTGCAGGCCCCGTTTATCCAGTGGAAAGGGAAGTTTACTGGGGCTTACCTATCAGAGCCAGGACGACAGCAGCATCACTGCTTTCTGCCCTGCCCCCCTCTATATTCCATGGACACCTTTGGGGGCCCAAACCCTCTGTGTAGGGTCATGAGACAGGATTCAGCGACTGGCAGCTCATTTTCTCTGTGCCACAGCAAAATTACTGCAGAGACAGAAAATAGAGATGTTGCCCAGCTGCAAAGAAGTGTCACAGAAATATTGGTGACTCTCCACCTTATTCCACATACAGATATTTCGTGCCTCTCTTGTATTATTCAATTCGGCAGAGATAAGTAATGATAGAAGGGCAAGATTGAATAGAAGTTGCCTGAAGGATCAGTTCTACATTTATTACTCTCTTTTCTGGGCTGATGGGAACACAAGTTAATAAAAGTTGTGACAAAAAGGTGATTGGATTCCTGAGATTTCCCCTTTTATCCTGAGGCCATAAAACGTTGGACAGATCACCTGGTGAGCTGGCTGCCCTCTCATGAGGCGTGAGGAAGGGGAGTTCTGTTCTGTTTGGGAATGAAGCACAGAGTGAGGGGAGGATTTAAGGCCCATTGCCACAGGGGGTTCGTGGTGGTCCCAATTAAATGTACAATCACACGTACAACTTCATAGGTAGGTGATGGACAAGAGCAAACATTGCTGCAGGATACCTAAGAGCCAAACAATGGCCTTTGGAAATGCAGGGCTACGATCAGAGCAATCTACTTAAAGGGGCTACATTGAAACCAAGAGAAAATGGTTTCTCTTCTTCCTTACTTTCGAACGCCAAAAAAGCCCAGAAAAGTTTACGTTTTAAATACAGTTTGATACCCATCCCTTGTATGTACCCCTCTGAAGGGGCTCTCCTGCATACCTTACTGGTGCAAGACTTTTCCTTACAGAAGTAACCCTTTAAGGGTTTGACGATCTTCCATGTGTGCGTGGAGTAGGGGAAAACCAGGACCAAGACGGCTTGACATGTAAAGAACAGGTTTGTCCAATTCAAGGGTCAGCTTTCATGACATGGGTTATTAAGATGTTCAGCACTGTCCCTGAGCACAAGGTCCCCGATTACTATCATGCACCACTTTGGGTTTATTAATTCCAATTGGTCTTTCTTCATTAGATGCGAGAAGAGTGGTTTTCCTGTGCTGTGGTATGGGTCCACCTCTGCCATGGAGACAAAAGGGAGGCCAACCCTGCTCCCTGCCCAGTGCACTCCCCAGGTACCACCAAGCCCCAGGCACATGCAAGATCTTTCTGAGCTGCATTTTCACCATCTCCTCTCCCTCCAGGACCCGTGGTGCTTTGTGCCAGCCCAGGGGGTGCTGGGCTTTACCGAAGGCTCCTGTGGCAGCCCATAACAGATGAACTTGATAGCCTATGCAGCTACCAGGTGACTGAGCATTAGCTCGCCTGCAAATGCAGGCACTAAGTAAATCTCATTCCTAATCCAAATCGCTTTTGATAAGAACAAAAGCTGTGTGCAAATGAATATTTCCATCTTGTTTCAAATTCTAGGTTTCAACTGCAATATTAATGCTATTTTACAGTGTAATTTACTTGTAATAATATGTCATTATTGCCATTTTACAGTTTTCTCTTAAAGTAGTAAAGAAAATGTTTTAAAAGGCACAAATAGCTGCAGCACAAATCTCCATTCAGCCTACGAATCTGTGCTCTCCCATCAGAATGGCACGTAATTGAAAACAATGACATCCCCAATGGGCTAAACACTCCCGTCATTAACGCATTTTTATATTGGAATAAAAGAGCACACTTCCAGCTTTTTTTCCTAAATAGTAAATATAAATTAAGCATTTCTCTTCCGTTCCCAGAATGGCATCTGCCAGTGAAGCCAGGGCTGACCTCAGGGCATCTCAAACCAGCATTCTGGGCTTAGACACCAACCTACCCAAGGCAAAGGGCTCCCTGCAACACAGCACTTGACAGGCAGCCTGCATAGAGGAGCATCCTTACCTGGTGACAAGTGCCTGAGCACCAGGTGACTGTACCACCGGGCCGACAGGAACTGCAGACAACCCGGGCAAGCCTTCAAAACCCAGGCTTTGTGAGAAGGGATGGAGATGCCACGAGGAGGCAGCGTCACTCAATGGAGAGGGCGTATGTCGTGCATCATGCGTGCAGTGTTACACCAGTGTTTCCATCTCTCCTATATATTTTTGGATGAAAACTGTTAGTCCCTTTGATGAGTGAGGAAAGCTCTTCCAGGGAAGAGCTGACAGTTGAAGTCTGCTCTGTGAAAAGCTCCACAAACGGTAAGGGCAGAATCCCACTGTTAATTATGAAAAACACAAATACATTGACAGCCAGACTTAAATAGCAGCCATCCCTTGGTAGGAACTTAAAGCCCTACTTATGCCTTGTTCAGACTATCAGCACCTTTCCATCTAGGAACTGTCCTCATGGCTCTGCCTCGCCCCCTACGTGTTTCCAACCCGCAGGAAGAGGGATGGAAGATGTGGTTGGCAGGAATGGGGGTACAGAAACTGCTCCTCCAGAGAAAAGTCCTTCCTGCAGTCTACGTAGGACATCCCTGTGCAGCAACATGCAGCTGGGGCACCACTTGGGCATGAGAAGTCTGTTTGAGATGCAAGTGGTCAAGGGGGTTGTAGGTTACACATTGAGTTGTCTGCTGAAGGCTGGGAGTTTATACCAGCAGTGACTATTGTTGAGCAGCTGGGAGGTTTACACCACATTTCCAAAAAAAAATAGGATTTCTCAGTGTGATCTCTGTCTGAATTTGGCAGAAAAATATTTAACGGCTGGCAAAACATTAGTAAATAAAAGCAGATCAAGATGATGTTGTTACAATAACAGATTACATTACTATTCCCTGTCCTTAGGAAAACCCTGATTACACCAAGATCCTCACAGGCTCTTATGAATAAGTCAGGAAGGGGCTATAATGACCCCGCGTGAGAGCACACAAGCTGCAGCGCAGCCAGCGAGGTGCCAGGTGCCTCTCAGA
This sequence comes from Bolborhynchus lineola, assembly GCA_025448015.1. Classification (NCBI taxonomy): domain Eukaryota; kingdom Metazoa; phylum Chordata; class Aves; order Psittaciformes; family Psittacidae; genus Bolborhynchus; species Bolborhynchus lineola. Next base: position 8,852 of record JAOEHX010011817.1, read on the forward strand.
AACAGGCACTAGCCTGGATGACTAACAGCAGTTATCACAGGGGGTTTGCTCATTTTCTGTGATAATTCGAGCCAGATTTGCTGCTGGTATAAAGCAGCACTGCTCTGCTGAAGCCAAGAGTGCTGCCAATTCATATCAGCAAAAACTGACCCTTAATCTGTTTCTAATCCCTTCATTCTTCATTACCTTATTGAAGAATCGTACCTCAGTCAGAATATTCCCCACTACAGAGATGAACAGACTTTTCTTGCTCATCAGTGTATGGGAAACTCCGATAGCTGCAGTATCCTTCCACCTTTAGGAGCACACCTAGCATTGACTGCTGATCTTATATCTTGAACTGCATAATTACTGAACTAAGAGAAAATTACTTTTTGCTTGCAAGTGTCAGGACAGCTCTGAATCCATGAATGACTCACCCTCAGGCGCTGGTGTTTAATTTATGAGCTATTTATCTCCTTGCACACACCCCAGCACAAACAATTATACTTAGTAATTTGTTGATCTTATCAAGCCTGTTTGATGTTACTATTGCTACCTCCAATAACGCTGTGCTTTGAAACTTAAACAGGATTTATAACCAAATTTGGATACTTTGCACACAGTTCAGATTTCAGTGAAGTTTAACTCTTTGGTAACTAAAAGGTTTTGCATACAGTTTACAAAGGAGAGCAAATGATGCATCTTTGGCTGACGAATCTGGCAAGGGGGGCCTTCAGCAGCACCAGAGCCTCTGTTAACAGTTAGTTCTGCCCTTGCATGGCACAGGTGAGTTTTCCTAGCTGAAGATGAGAGAGGGGAGTGGATCCCATCCTGGGCCAGGGCACCTGAACCACCTCCATCCCACCTGTGTTTCGGGCAGACTGCAGTGGCTGGATGTGGCTCCCACACGGATTTGTTGCATCCTCCTTCGGAGCCTGTCCTCCTGGCTCTGGCTCATTCCTGGGAAAACCTTTTCATGTGGGCAACAGCCTTCCTCCGTACTGAGCACGGACTTTGTTAGCCTGTACCTTATTACATGTTTACCATAAATCCAACTTTATGAACCCCTTGCTCAATCTAACTCTGTTACCAGGAGAAGGCACCAAAGCTGGGGCCACACATGCTTACCTCAGATGGCACTGTGGGTGCAGGCAGCTCCTCTGTGTACCCATGGCTGGGAGGTGGTGAAGTTCCTCATGAAAATGTTTCCCAAATGCTCCTCACAAACCTCTCCTCCTCCTTGCATGCTGCTGTG
>JAOEHX010011820.1:0-13319 GCA_025448015.1 Bolborhynchus lineola
CAGCGATCAGGTCCCCCCTGAGCCTTCTCTTCTCCATCTGAACCCCCCAGGTCCCTCAGTCCTTCCCCATCACACTGTGCTCCGGGCCCTGCACAGCTCCATTGCCCTTCTCTGGCCCCATCCAGCACCTCAATGTCTTTCTTGCAGTGAGGGGCCCAGAGCTGAGCACAGGACTCAGGTGCAGCCTTCACCAGTGCCCAGCACAGGGGCACAATCACTGCCACACTGGTGCTGACACAGGCCAGGATGCTGGGGGCCTTCTTGGCTGCTCCGTGCACAATCAATCAGCACCCCCAGGTCCTTTTCCATGAGCAGCTTTCCAGCTGCTCTTCCTGAAGGATGCAGCAAGCAGTGTCAGGATGAACAGCTCTCACACACCCCTGCTGGCATATACATTTTTATTAAGAAAAAAAAAAATGAACAAAATACATTCTCTCCTTATGTACATTACATACAACATAACTACAGTTGTAATATTCCTTGTGTCACTCATTCATTTATGTACAGCACGGCGCTTACACATCGACCCAGAAACCATCAGGGATGATTTGTACCAAGGAAGAAAATACCACACTCCAGGCTGAACAAAGATCATCTGTAATGGAAAGAGCAGGATGGGGAATCACCAGAGCCGAGGAATGATGCCTGTAACCACCCCACCACGGGCTCTGGTCCAGTCAGTATTTAACTAGCCTGTTAAAACACACGCGCAGGTTACAGTGTCCCCCACGGATGCTCCTCTCCAGCCCAGGGCTGTCTGCACCCCTCAGTTCAGCATTCCTGGGGTCAGGTACCCAAGACAACAGCTCCAGGACACAAACCAAAGGGAATTCAGATGGACACCGGTCTGTGGGATTGCTGGAGAGTCGCTTCATGTTGGATGCCACAACAGGAAACAAAGGCCAAACTGTGGACAAGGGATGGACACTCACAAGTCCAAACACTACACAGGGAAAACCAGCTTCTGGGGACCACATGAGGGTGTAGAGGATGAGATAATGAACATTAAAGGTCCTCACACAATACAAACACCACACAATACAGTGTTATGGTAAGAGTAGAGGCAACAGCTCATAGAAACAGCTTGAAAAACCACCCCTAACCAGGTGATGGTGTCCAGCCAGCCAAATATTGGTGTTTAACCACATGCTACCCAAATCCTGTGTATGCTATCATCTAAAAGAGAAATTACTTCAGCAAAGTCAAATATTCAAAGGGAAAATGCTGAGGCTCAATGCTTCTAAATGAGGCACATTGCATTGCAGCATCTGAATGTACAGGATGCACATCACCCCAGCCCACAAGGATGGGTCATCATCTCCCATTAACTGAGAACAAGCCAACGGGCTCTAACTTTCTACCCTGGTCTGCAAGGTCGGGGCCTCCAAGCCTGAAGAACTCCTACAAACAGGCTTATTTGTGTAATTAAGCTCTTTTCTCTTCCTAAAGGTCTCTCCAGCATCCCCTCATTTCCTGCTGTGGAGGAGCATGAGCTGGAAGGCACAGCAGAAAATACAGCTTTAGTAAAGAGTAACAAGCTACAAGGGGGTTGTTTTCTTTTCCACTGCCCAGCACAGCAGCTTCTGAAGTGAAAAGTGTTTTGCACATCAAAACATCAAGGGGAGAGAGACAGGAGGAAGGAGAGGAATGATGAGGGAGAGATGAAGGCAAAACTGAGCCTCCACTGCTCCTTTGCCTTCCCAATTACAGTGGCAGATGAGAAAGGGAAAATGACTCAGCAGTAAGGGTTATCTCCTCCATGGATAGATAAAAGTCTTCTCAAGTATGGGAGGACTCCACACTGCCTGGGGAAGGAAATCAAGCTGTCACCTTCTGACTGCAGGGCAAGCAGAGGTAGAAGCATCATCTGCTGCTCAGACCGGACTATATGCAGTGAGTGTACGGACTTGCACCTTAGGGTTGATAAGAGCCTTTTGCCCTTTTTAAAAGCTGAATTTTGGACTCAGGAATTCACTTTTCAGCCTCCTTCAATAAGCAGACCCCGTTCACACTCTTCTATGTAAGTGAAACACAAAATAATTGACTGGATCCCTTGGGAGCCAGTTACAAAGTCAGGATATTTAAAGTGTATTTTGTCATCATTAGGGAGAAAAACCTGTCTATTGGTATTTAGGACGCGGAGCAGACTGCAACCACTGAGCCACTGCTGTGGTCCAGCCTCCCCGCCATCACTGTAATTAAAAAGCAGCTAATCTCCATTAATCTCACTGGCAGCTTTCATCAGAAAAGGCTTTAACAGTCTCTTAAGGCCTGCTCTGCTAGCTGACTGTGCTGCACAGCCACCACTGTGTTTGAGCAGTATTAAGCCCAGCAGGCTTCGTTGCCACTGTTACAAAAGGGACTGAGGAGGGAAAAGGACTTGTATTATTCTCTTTGGCATCTTTGGGGTGGAGAGGGCAAAAGCTCGAGGTGAAGCTCCAGGACTAGATCCTGGTATTGCCTCCCTTCCATTTGAGAAAGAGCCAAAGAATCCAGCTTGCTGGAAGAAAAACCAGCAGAACTACTTGTTAAATCTTCGAGTCCTTCCACAAGACAGACCACATCTTAAACACAGCTCCCATGAACCACCACATTATCCCCAAGCCTATTTCTCTTCCCTTTCCCTTTGCTGCGCTGCAGAAATAAGGCAAACACCTCAACCTTAAGCTGTTTGTCTTCACTAATAGAAGATTTGGGATGGTGAAAGCAAGTGGCAGAAAGCTGGGGTTGGTGTCATCACCTTTTTGTTCTGACAAACAGCTATCACACTCCTGGGGCCAAGCAAAATAAACCCTACAGAGACAGAAGGGGAAGCTCATCAGAACATTGAGTGTGGCTCATGGAGGGGCACAAGTCCTTCGGCAGGAAAATCAGCTCCCACATATCCCCATCCTAACTCTGGAGGAGGAAGAGCCCTTGGGAAGAACAATGTGAATCCCCGGGATCCTTCCTGCTTCAGAGGCAGCAGTAAGGAGTTTTGCAAAGGAAGCAGCTGGAATATGATGCCGCATGGAGAAACTGATGCCTCAACAACCACCGCACATCTCTAACCTTTAATTCTTCAGTGGTACTCCATTAACCTTAGGGAAGTCTGAAGACATGGCATTTTAATAGCAGTGAACGGTCACACAGGGAAGAGAAAGTCAAAATAGAGGGGAATACCCAAGGGGCCATGCCTTGACCATCATGTTGGTCAGCATCTATGCTAGTGATAGCTTACTCCTTTCAAATGAGTAGCAAAACCAAACATCTAACCTGGTAGAGCCAGTTCTGAGCTATTCACTCCCAGCACTTTTCCCAGGGATGAACTGAGAGCCACACTAGAGCTGAACAGAGTCAAGTGATTTCTGACAGCACTCAGGTATTTACAGTCTCCAGGTAGTAAGTAAAAGCTGTGCTGCCATACAGCAACCAGCTGGAAGCCAAGGCATCGTGTACCTCTGTCTGCACCAAGTGTAAATTGAGATTTCAGGATACCCAACTAATACACTGACAGCAGTGTAAGCAAGTCTGTGGCTGTAGATATTTGGAAGCAGAGAACTGAAGTTGGGTCATAGCAAGTATCTGGAGTTCACTGCTAACAAATTGAGTTCGAGCAGGTGGAAGCAAAGAAGACAGCAGCAATATGTTACCTCAAGGATCTGTGCTTGGGGAAGATGCTGCCTTGCAGACCTTTAGCCCTAAGATATATAGCTGGCGATGTAGACAACCCACACAATCACTGTCCTCCTCAGAGGTCCGCGTATAGAGCCAAAGAATAGGTGGATAACCCAGAACTCCATCCGGTTCTTTAGCCTCTGAGGAATGCCAAGAGCATGCCTGCTGGCATCAACTGTGCTGCTTTCTTATGGCACTCTCCAATGGCAATAAGCAGGTCATTAACCAGCTTCCCCTCTGTAACCGCATTTGGATCCAGTGCTTCCAGATAAAAGCATCTGGAGCCAATTTATCCAAGCCCTGAGCCATGGACTGCTTTAATGGTTCCAGTGCAGTAAACCTACATTTTCCACTCCAACTTTTCATTATAATAGAGGCTTTCAGTAAAACGGATTTTGCCTATAAGTTATGACCACAACTTGAACCATTTCCAGCCTAACCTTTCCCATGAAAGCATATGATGAACTCTACCATACTCAAAGGCATTTATATAAACTAACAAGCTTCTGACAGTACATTTACCTTTCAACACTGTGGACAGCTTACATACTACTATCAATCTACATTAGGAACAAATCATGCAATTGCTCTTAAACTCTCCTGTCACAAAAAAAGAGACCCATCTCCAAATCATCACATGTACTTATCCACTTGGCCAGGTTCACTGAGAGTTCCCATAATCTTCCCCCCCTCGTGAGAACAGCAATCATGTTCATCTTCTCAACTGGCCCCACCTCTGTTTCTGTAATAAAACAACACAAGCCCTTCCAGAGACATACATGAGTTGTTTTTACTGTCAGGACTTCACTTGACAATAGCCAAACATTCCTTCGCTGCCAGCCAACTAAGAATTCAAAGCATACTGGGGCTCAAGGCTGCACAAGACATTTTCCTACTTCACAAATGAATGGAATTCTAGTGATTTTTTGCCATTTTCCCCAGCAGCAGCACAGAGTGACACCAACAGAATTACTGCAGGTACAGAGATGCAGTTCAAGGGTGCACAGAGCTGATTTCTACTACAGGTTTCACTCAAGATGCTCTACAAACATTTCCTTCTCAGTTCTGAACTACAGGAGGCAGCAAGAGAATTACTAGTTGAAGCTATCTGCTGCCCTCCTGCATTTGTAACAGGCAGCATTAACGCTCATCTTTCTTAAACTAAGAGCAGAAAACAAGTTTCAAGTCAGAACACAGCTCTGGTTTATCACCCGCTGTTGGCAGCACTCACACGGCAGCGCACGATCAGCACTTAACTTTGTGATAAAGAAAACTCCCCCCTAAAAACTTGTGCACATCAGGAAAACGATGCAGAAAACAGCTGTCCCACAAAGCCCTATGGAAAACGCTCTTCCAGAGTCATTCCCCTGCTTTGGAAGGAGTCTCCTCTGGAAGAAGGAACAGCTAATGGAGACCCTGACGCTTGTGGCTGCTGATTAAATACCCAGATGAAGCCATCGCAATCCCTGGCCACGAGCCTGCTGCAAAGAGCCTGCCCTCTTCTGCAAATAGGTGGCTCCAGTTCATTTGCTTACTGACTCCTTAAGCCATTACACACATTTCCAGGCATTTTATTACCATCAGTGACCAAAACGTTTCAGCAATAACTGAAGCCTGGCGCTACATCCCTGTTCTGGTACAAGCTGCATAAAGGGAAGCTTTAGTATGCTCTTTAGGAAAGTTTCCTAATTTCCCTCTAGTTGTGGCTGCACAAGGCAAATACCGTAGAAAAAGCTTTTCCCACTGGGTCTTCCCAGATTGATGCTCCAAAATGAGAGTGGCATTTTGCTATTAATGTTCCATTTCACACCTGTGCACACAGAGCCGTGTTGGGACGCACAGCACCAAAACCCTGACGTTCGTGACTACAGCTGGATAGGACTACTTAAACTACACATACAGGATGCTGTCTGGGGAAAGGGCAAACTAAACTCTTCCAAGACAAAGTTCTCCTTCCTCATTATACTCCACAAAAGGAACATATGCTTAAGAATAAATGTCACAAATGTCACGCCTTTAAAAGAGCCAGAAGATAAAAGCTGTATTTCAACAATGGCTTTGCCTCCACAGGATCAGTATTAATGGCATCCTCAAAGTAAAAAAGGGCAAGAAGGTGGCTGTAATCTCATTTTTAACATCATATAAGTAGGTTCTGCTGCCACTTGCCACATGAAAACATGTTGGGTCGCACTGGGTGATATACAGCAGTACTTGCTTAGAGAAGACATTCGGGGAGAACTCTTTAGGACTTCTGCCTCATGACTACTATCGGGGCTGTATAAGACAAACATTGAAGAGCTCAATTACGCCTAATCCCAGAGACCCAAAATCCAATCAGAAGGGCTTTATTTCTCTGGAAGAATGCATTAGTTGAGAGGAACAACTTTGCATATATAGAATATTATTCTATATTTGCATATAGAATAAAGTTTTCCAAAGAGATGATCTACTGATTAATATTGTAAGGGCAGCTATGCTGAAAGCCAGTGCCAGTGAAGAACCAAACTCAAAGATCTCAAAAGCTAAATCAGGACTAAAGTCTTGTCTGTAACAAGTTTATCTCACCCTGACTACCTACAGCTTTAAAAACCATACCAGAACCTTGTAACTTTGGCTTTAAAGACCCCAGTCACCATAAAGGAGTCCCCTCCTTGCTCCTTTCTCTGCAATACCCTTATTTACAAGTTAACCCTTAATTTAGAGATCACCCACTAGAGTGCAGAGGTATTAAATCCATACACAAAGTCATTTTACAGTATAAGGTAGAGGCGAATATAGTCTTGTCTAAGCTAAAAAGCAGTCTCTGCTGCAGCCCGCGAGCAGTAAGGGTGAGGTTGAGGCTTCCCACACAGAGCCTGGCTATTTATACCACTGCATGCAGTGGGCTGTGCAACATTTTCAGGTTCTCTTTGCAGTTTGTACTTCAGTTAATTCTGTCCTGATCACATCCAACGCTTTTCCTGGAACATCACCAGCATCTTAAAAGATCTGCATGTAATTACATTCAAACTCTCCCTGTCACTGCTTGTCAATAACTGGCTTGTTTTGAAAGGAACTTTATACTTCAGTGCTCCCAAGTTTTAATTAGGTTTTAAAGCAGGTAGTGCAGCACACACCAATGCAGAGTAATCATTTCATTCTGACTCCTAAAGGACACAGCGAAGCAGGAAAGACCCTTGGCAAAGCCACAAAGCTTGCAATTCTGGATTAACCTCTCCGGCCACAGGGTGCCTCAGCTGCTCCACAAATATGCTGAAGCTGAGCAAACAGCTTCTGCAGGTTAATACCCAGCTGTAACCCCCAAACTGCAGTCGTGCGAGCTGAAATCGATCTGCTTGGGATAAAGGTAGGTCAGTATTTGATCATCCTGAAGTGCTCTCATTAGCTTGAGTTATCAGTCCTGCAGAAGCAATGTTCACCTCGCTCAGCCAATCATCCATTTATGCCGTGCTACAAGAACATAAGCTGCCAGGCTTCACATGCATCCTGGTGCAGAGGACAATGGGTTTTGATTGAACTTCTGTAATAGTAATCAAGCCTGACACAATGCTCTGCTCACCAGCACCACCATCCACAAAGCTTTTGGTGCTCCTAAAGAACTGTCTGCTCGCCAGGGCTCCCCCTCAGTCTAGTTGTATCTTTTGGGTTCAGCCTCATGCGTAGCAAATACACACAGAAGTTTATGAAAGGCTTGGTGGAGTAGAACACTGTCACTAAAAGCACGATTCACCATCTAACTGACTTTGGAGAACACATAGGGAACGAGAACAAGTGATGGGGGAGCATAACAGCATTACAATCTGAAGTACTAGAGGGCTGCATTTTGGCTGGCTGCATTAAGAGTACCGAGTTCAATCGCAATGGAAAACCACCTCCAGCACCGCCAGCATCTCCACTTGTACCACATAAGCTCTACTTCAGTTAACAAAGCATCAAAAGTAACACATCATAAAGCCCAGCAGTGACGTACAACTTTCCATGTCACTGGAAAACAAATTAAACAGCAATGTTTCAAAGAAGCAGTTCCAACAGATTCCCTTTACTGCACAATGTACCAAGTGGATTCTCCCACCAGACCTCGGGATTTGCTGTCCACTGAAGCATACAACATCTAAACAGTTTCCTTAAGTTACAGGTTACCAAAACCCACTGTTTGTGTGGCCCTCCCTGAAGCCAAAGCAAAGCCCAGCCTCCAACATGTTGTTCTTTTCTTTCTAAGTGACTAAACACTAACATGAGGTTATAAATTTATTTCTAACATACCAGGACAACAAAAGTCACACAAAGGACATGATCAAGAGGCAATACAATGCAATCAAAGCAAGCAGACACTTGAGCTCTGAAAAAGACACTTCACTAACTCTTTTTATTTCAAGAGTCCAAATCATCTTTGCACACACAAGACTTCCACCAAGTTCAACAGGAGTCGTGTAGCCACAGTGGGTGCAGCAACGAAACCCCACTGGCATGAACAGCTCTGGACATAAAGCTTTGCAGTCTCATATCAATATTTACATCAGCCAGTTTGCACTGACAGCAAATGCAAAAAGATTCTGCTGCTGGGTATGTGTATCCTTCATTCCACTTGACAGTGCAGCACCAAGCCCTTACCTTGTTTATAAAGAAGGCTTTCAGCTAGGAAGAATACCTATTCTATACATATGCATCAGCTTGCTTTCAAAGGGACGTATGCTAAAAAGGCCTCCCTTACATTCAGATCTAGGTCTAAAATGCATTTAGAAGTGAAGGAGCTGCACTGTAGAGGGAGCAGACAAGCTGTTGGGAGCAATCCTCTTCACATTTACACATTGACAAACACTGCACACAGAAGCATAGGTGCATGTAAACGAAGACAATCTGCTTCAGATACCCTACACCCAACCCAGAGCCAGGTTGCAGAGGTTGGGATGTGTGTGATGGAAGACCCAGTCCTGCCAGTACCCACACGGCTTCCCAGTGGAAGAGCACAGCAGCAAAACCAGAACATCCACTGAAAAGGGGCAGATGAGCACTGCACTCCTGTTTTCCCTTGGTTTCTCTGAGGTTTCCACTTGCCTGGCAGGTTTAAATGGAAGCTCCAGAGAACGGAAGATAGACTGGCAGGTATTCATGTTTAAATGGGGTACCAGATGCAATTACACACTACTCAGCCAGATTCTGGGACGAGGGGACACGTAGGTTGTAACACATGCTCCCCTTCACAGACACACTGCAATACAAGACTCAAGACACAACATTACTATCACCTCAACACGTGCCAGTGTCCTGCCTCCAAGTTATTCAGCTGCTGAGGATGGAGTCATAGGATATACCATGACTAGCTACAAATGAGCAAAGAACAACCTTCCCCACTTCCTCACAACCCCCCAAATAAAATCCATCATCATTAATTCCAGACAACCTACAAATCTCAATTTTCCCCTATAGGCAATCACTGCATGATTAGGTTTTATCTTTTATCCTCTTCCCCCCACCAAAAACTTTCCTTCAATCTTCCATTTGCTAACTCAAAATCCAAAGTCAGAAAAAATATATATATTTAGTCAGAAGTACATCAGTTACATTTTATTAACCTACTCCAAGGGAAAAGCTCCAGGGATTCACCATACAAGTATAAAACCCCTTGCAAACACCTAGGGGTTACTATATTACTTCATCCCAGCAGTCAATCAATGCAGTAAAAAAATGAAAATACTGAAAATGGATGCTTTTCCCCTCTTCTCTATGTCCAGTGATTGCTCTGTTACAGCGTGATGAGGTCCACCAGGTTGCCTTTAGGAGGGGTCATGTTGTCTGGAAAGAAGTTGACTAGTGTGTCAAAAAGCTGAGTTCTCTGCGCGTATGTGTGGTCAACATCTGAGAATCCTGGAAGAGAAAGAAAAGGGAAAAGGAAGTCAGTGCTCACTGCCCCAAATGTGAGATAGGCTGGTTGTCCATTTTGGACAGATGTTCATATATTCATAGAATGGTTCGGGATGGAAAGGACCTTAAGATCATGCAGTTCCAATCCCCCGCCATGGGCAGGGACACCTCACACCAGACCATGCCACCCCAAGGCTTTGTCCAACCAGACCTTGAACACCGCCAGGGATGGAGCATTCACAGCTTCCCTGGGCAACCTGTTCGAGTGCTGCATCGCTCTCACAGTAAAGAACTTCCTCCTTATATCCAATCTAAACTTCCCCTGTTTCAGTTTGAACCCATCACCCCTTGTCCTGTTGCTACAGTCCCTGAAGAGTACCTCTCCAGCATCCCTATAGGCCCCATCAGACACTGGAAGCTGCTCTGAGGTCTCCACGCAGCCTTCTCTTCTCCAGGCTGAACAGCCCCAACTTTCTCATCCTATCTTCATACGAGAGGTGCTCCAGACCCTGATCATCCTCGTGGCCTCCTCTGGACTTGTTCCAACAGTTCCATGTCCTTCTTATGCTGAGGACACCAGAACTGCACACAGTGCTGCAAGTGGGGTCCCACAAGAGCAGAGTAGAAGAGCAGGATCACCTCCTTCAACCTGTTTGCTGCTTCTACCTCTGCTAACAACCAAGGCCCCCATTCTCTGTCCTTTTACTATCAGCGTAGACACACACGGACCACACCACCCCAAGCCAACACTGCAATCGAACTACATAAAAAGTAATAACCAAATGGCTGTCAAGCTCATTGACAGCCCTGAAGAAGTGCAGGAAGCAAGAATCCTCAGGAGGCTGCTCTGATGTCCTGGAAAACAAAATCTCTGCAGCTATTTTTATCTGGTGCCTCATTTCTTCTGTCCTCAGGCTTTCCTCATTATCTTCATGACTGTCTCACCCAGAACTGGTACTCGTTTTGCTTGCAGTTCTTTTCTAGACAAGCTCTGCTGATGGTAGGAGCCCCGAATCAGAGCTGCATCTTGGCACAAGGGTGCTCCACAAACCCCTTTTGTGAAGTGCTGCCTCCCAACAGGGGAGGGTTTAGTCTGGAGCACTGCTTATCCAAATCCTCATACTTAAACCATCAACAGCAAGAACAATAGAGCGGGCTATACAACTATTTCCTCTGCTTTGTATGACTTCCATTAGTGGGATCTCCAAGGAATGCTTATTAATTCAGTGAACTCACTTCAGTTAATCAAAGTCAAGCAAGTTAATCAAATCAAGGAGGGCTTGGGTTTTTTTGGTGTATTTTAGAAGCACCACTTGATATATGTATCTGTAGAGCCAACCTCCGAACAAAGTGTTGTGTCAAGAAGTAATCCATCTTCCAGAACACTTAAAACTAAGGGAGAAAACAACGTTCTGAAACTTAGGTTTTCTTCCTTTAAAGAATCCATCATATCACATCAACTAAATAAGACCTTCCAAATCACACAAGCTCAGCTGACCTTCCTCATCCAGCCGGGCTGACAGTGGAGTGGGCTCTTCCCTTCCATCAGCTGCTTAGATTGGGAATTGCTGGTTCATTAAAAACTGAAGGCATCCATGTCCCTTAGCAAGAGCTGGGTGACTTGCACAGAACACATTATAAGATGCAAATTATGCTTACAGTCTTCCTATAGCTTGCCCAGGATTAATCTCTTGACTGTTTAGAAGAGTTAACTGGACAGAAGAGTGAAACAAATTGTGGCTTTGGCTCAGAGCTCCTGTTTCCAGCCCTCCACACCACTGTTCTCTGCTCCCTTGACATCCTGCCCACAGAACTAGTTCTGCAAAGAACAGGGTGAACCAAACTGCTCCAGGAATTGCAGTTATCACAGCAAACAGAGCTGTAGCCATGCTGTGACGTTCCCAAGTGACAAGACAGGAGGGGCTTTATTCTGATCAAAGCTGCCGTTTATTTGGGTGAGGCACCAACTGCAATAAGAGCCACAAAATGAGTCCAGGAGGCACAGGTTTAAAACCACTGGTGGCAGAGGGGCACTGGGCACTGCTCATTATAAATACTCTCTCTAATGTCTATCTAGTGGCATTTTGCATTTTCAGACCAAAAAGAGCTCATGTGAACTGTAACACTTGATATAAAAACCAGTAGAAACTAATAGCAATTCTCACAGGGAACACAGCCTAATTCTTCTGATACACAATACTCACCGAGAGTGGTGAAATCCGAGCCGGACTTAAATAACGCTGAGGCAAGAAGTTGGAACTGCAGGAGAGGAGGGACAAAGAAAAAAGTGTTATTAACAGCACACAGGAGAAAAACTAAAAGATGCATAGATGTCAGAGTGGTTCTGGAGCTGCTGAGGTCTCTCTGCACAGTTCCTGGAGCTACTGTGCCATACATGTGAATAACTGCAGCAACTTTCATACGAGCAACACAATTTGTCACCTTGGCAGAGCAAGCTGGATGGTTTTTCCTAGAATTAGAGCCGTGTTGAAGCAATGAAAGGTATTTGGACTGGGAGCCTCAAAAGCTGATTTTTCATATACTCTTTTTTGCCTCTCTGGTAGACACCAGAGAGCAGGAGTAAGGTAGAGCCTCTTGCACACAACCACAACGTGGTACAGCCTTAGCAAGGATTACGCGACATGGGAACAGGGTAACTGCAGGAGCGCAGCATCAACTTCTTGAACACAGAGAAAGCTTTATATGGCCACAACCTTTCTGAACTGCCAGAGAACTTGTATCACAATGTCTTTTTAACTAAAGAAACCCCATCAAAATGAATCCTTTTATTGGGAACATCAGGATCAGGAACAAAAACATTTTAAGTAACACATCCATGGTTTTATTCTCCTTTCTCGTCTTCCTGATAGACAGTGAACACGGAATCTTCCTCTGCCTGTGGCTGCTGTTTTCAGTTACCCACACAGAGACAAAGCTTTGTGCTTTGTCATGTTTCCTTCAAGAATTAGAAGATTCCTTAAAGGCTTATAATCTTTCGCCTCTTCTGTGCATGTCTTTACAGCACACAGCCCGAAGGAAAGAAGAGGGGGGGAGAAAGAAAACAGAAGAGAAGCAAATATGTTCAGGGAAGGAGTGGGAAGGACAGCCAGGAATTACATATCCATCGGTTTAATTTCAATTGCAAGACAAAATGGGAACACAGACAATTTGCAGGCATGTAGGAGTAAGGAAGGTGACGAGTAGCAGCCAATGTGGAGTTGGCAATGACAAGTTGTATCACATCAAACTGATTTCTTCTCCAAGGCAGCAGGCCCTACGGATGGGACCTGGCAACAGACGTTGTACATTTTGACTTTCACAGGACTTGTAATGCTTTTATATGGTATTTAAGACAAATTAGCATGGCCTCACCTAGATTAAACTAACAGGGAACAGCAAGTGAGGCAAACGACTTTACTGGGGGTAGGCATCGCTGGCTTGACATCAAAATGGAGCTGTGAATCACAAGTGATTCACTTGCACCCCAGGGTGAGCATCACTTTGGGTTTTCAGTGAGAACCTCCTGAACAGAACGGGACATGTTCACCGGGTCCACAGACCTCACAGCACACTCAGACTGACAGCATGGCAGCAGACAGGCTGCACACTGTTCCTTTATTTCATCCAGCTTATAGAAACATAAAACCCCAGACTGGTTTGTGTTGGAAGGGACCTTAAAGCTCATCCACCCCCATGGGCAGGGACACCTTCCATAGAGCAGGGTGCTCCAAGCCCCTGTGTCCAACCTGGCCTTGGGCACTGCAGGGATGGGGCAGCCACAGCTTCTCTGGGCACCCTGT
>JAOEHX010011821.1:0-40062 GCA_025448015.1 Bolborhynchus lineola
GCTGTGGCTGCCCCGTGTCTGGCAGTGCTCAAGGCCAGGTTGGACACAGGGGCTTGGAGCAACTGCTCCAGTGGAAGATGTCCCTGTCTATGGCAGGGCTGGAACTGGATGAGCTTTAAGGTTCCTTCCAACACAAACTGTTCTATGTTTCTGCTGGGTGGCCTAAAATCGGGTACAGATGTGGTTTAATGATGACTGAGAAAGGGAGAAGTTATTCCTTTGATTAGCTTCTGTTCCTGTAGCCACAGCAGGGGCTCCCAGCCAGGGCTTTTATGGGGTTTAAAGACCCACAAAGGAAATATGAAAGAAGTGAAACGATTGTCAAGAGAAATCAAAAGCCATTGCTCATAGATCTGCAGGGAAAGACTTCAATTTTGCTCCGTATCAGGCTTTGCACAGTGAAGGGTTTCAGCCCAGCTCCACTTGCTGTCACCTTGTCCCTGTGCAGCACCCTGAGTGTTGGGATTGGTGGGGATAGGGGACCCCACTTGGTGTGAGTGGCTGGGGAGGGGAATGAAGAGCCATCCTGATGGCCACTATCTGCAACTCTTGCCCACCCAGCCAGAAGCCACATCTGAATAGCTCGTTGTTGCCTTCATCCTGCTCCCATGCTCTGGAGAAATGTTGGGCTTTCCACAAAATTGGGGTGTCTGTGGGAAAACACTTGAGCAGAAACATTTGCCAAGCAAGTGCTCCTGCTGCCAGGCTGAGAGCAGACTGCTCTGCACAGCCTGGAGAGGACAGACCCAGCCCCGGGGCCATGTGATTCATACCCTATTTTTATTGAGTTCTGTGGGGTGCTACCATAGTGCAGGATAACGTGCTCCTCCTGCTGCTGTTCCAGCATCTCACCTCTACCAAAACCAGAGCTTTGTCTTACGATTCTTTCAATTAGCTGCGTAGTCCATAATGTTCATTATCGTACCCTGGGAATTAGCTTTATTGTGGTATTGCACCATGTGCAATTAGGAAGGGCTTCTGTCTCCCTGTAAATGCTGAGTTTCACATGTGGCCTTAGTGCTGAATAGAGAAATCCATTCCTCTGAGAGGTTTCCTTATCAGTAAACTCTAATAAGCTATTGAACAATGTTCAGTGCAACAGCCAAGAACCCTGACTGCAGGAACAGCCCCTTTATTGAACCCCAGACCTGTCAATAACAGATAATCCAGCACTGCACAACAGTAGATGGTGCTCTTGGCTTGCATTAGCTGCCTGCAGATGTAGCACGAGGAGGTCGTGGGCTCTTAAGCCTGTCCCTGGTGTAACAGTCCTGAAAGCGAAGCTGGAGATGCACAAGCATGTTATTAGCCTTGCTAAGTCTCCCAACGGTCCCCAGATCACCATGCAGGCAGTCTACTGACATGTCCTTCAAGAAGGTGCTGAGGCTACATATGCATACAGGCAAGAAGCCAGCTTTTCCGCGGCTCTTGCAAGCACCATCTCCGGGAGAGGTCCATCAGTAAAAGAAACGTCTATCAGCCAGCACCAAGCTTACAGCTTTGCAGAACCTTTCTCAGCTGGAGAGAGTTCTTGACAGGAGGAATAAAGTGAGATCCTGTTTAATGGTGTTCTCTTTGTAGGAAGCAGTAAGCCAGGCTAGATGGGGCTGGAGAAGTTTGATACGGTGATGAAGGTGCATCCATCCCTGGGGCAGTGCATCCCTGTCATAGGCAGCTGGTGCAGGGATCATAGAACAGTTTGGGTTGGAAGGGCCCTTCAAAGCTCATCTAATCCAACCCCCCTGCAATGAGCAGATCAACTAGATCAGGTTGCTCAGGACCACATCCAGCCTGGCTCCCGCTGGTTCTGGGTGAGGCGGCTGCTCTACCACTGCGCTTTGTCCAGCCACACATTTTAAATTATGTCAATTACAGGTTCTATGTTTAGGTTTCACTTCCATGAGGGGCTGCGTGGGAGCTAATGACACTTTGTACCTGAGAGGATGCCTCAGCAGGTAGACAAATAAAGCCTCAAAAATAACTTCTGAAAGGATAAACACCCATGTGAAGTCCTCTCTGGGGACTGTTACGATTCAAGGTGTGAATATGGTAAAGCCTTAAAAAGAAAGGCAAGCTGTAGATGGTTTGGGTGCCCAGCACTCCTATCAACAACACTTTTTCAGTCCAAACATGTACTTCAAAGCAAAATGTGCTCTGTGCAAGTTATTGATTTACATGAGCCATACGCACACACTATAGCTTGTGGTTGAGCACCACCAGTTTAAGATTATACATAATCTATAAAAATATTTCTAGTTAAGCATGTGGTGCTCCATCATGAAAGAGAACAGCTGTGTGTGGATATAAAGCAGAACAGCAACAATTATACACAGGCAGACTTATACTGCCTGTGTGTGCCTGCGTGCTCATGCACAGGCACAACTGGCATCTTCTAAATAGGCCCCGTTGCCTGGATGTTAAAAGGCTTTAAAAAAAGAAAGGAAAAATGAAGCTTCTGCAGCTTCTTCTGCACTAATTGAATTTCTGTCCATAACATTTACAGACTTTAAGAAGAGCTTGCTTATTTACCTTTTCTCTTGAATTCTTTTTCTCCTCTCCATTTGAAACTCATTGTATTGTGTCATTTTATAGGCGCCAGGAATAAATCTTTTGTCAAGTCTATTGCATTATTATGCAAAGTACACAAAAAGTATAGGAGGAAAGCAGCCCGAGAGAAGCCGAGCGCTGTTCCTTTCAGTGCTCCCAGTCTGCCCCAGCAGCAAGCCTCCAAGTTTGCTAACACAATCTTTTTCTCAGAGGAACTTCCTCACCCTCAGCCATTGATTGCAAAGAGTTCACTTGGCCATGCTAATGCCTGCTATGAGGAAGTGTATTTACTGAGAGAAGAAAGACTTGATGAAGAAGCCATCAATTATTTCTGCAGAATTGATCCTGGGAGGGTGAAGGAGCTTCTGGGCACCAAGAGCATTCTTGGCAGGAGGAGAGGGGTCAGCTGCAATAAACTCCCTTCTCCGCCAGGGATGGAGACACGTCCAAAGAAGAATCATTTAGGAAAGACCAAAATCATCGACATTCAAAACTATTCCGAAGGGCAAAGCTCAAGAGGTAGGTGGGAATGTTTCAGCTCTTTTAGATGATTTCGACAGGGTGTGATTGATCTGAGGAGCTCAGAGTGAGCGCTGAGGTGTGGGAAGAGGGACCTTAACCTGAGACTGACCCTGCCCCTTCCCACCGCCATGGAAAGCACAAGCCAGGAGTCTTCTAGCTGATTGTAAAACTCTGGGTAAGAACTCATTTAAACACATTAGTGGGGGCTTTAACTTCTAACCCAAGCTCATTAACATTGTTGGAACAGAGCTTTGCTCCCACAATGTATCCACAAAATGGAATTAAGCAACTTAATTAGGCTGGGTGAAACACAAAGAGGGATTTAAGAGAGAGGGGACTTGGCAGCTCTCTGCAAGGTGATGTCAGGGATTGCTGGAAAAGCTCATTTGTCCAGTTCTGACCCTGGATATTTCCTCTGCTGGAAGTGTGGTGGAGTAGGATGTCTGCTCATGGTTTGTTTGTTTTGTTTGGGCTTTTTTCTGTCCTACCATGAAACACTGCAGATTGTGTCTGATGCACTTATAGAATGAGAAAGTCCTGGCACTCCTGCCACCCATTTCTCTTCCCTTTCTTATTTCATAAGAAATATTGTATAAATTATATTGTTTATTATATAAATTATAGCCCTTTGCTTAGGAAAAGAAAAGTGCAGCAACTGACTGCTGGTGGTGAAGAGGAAGATAAAGGAAGAGTCTGAAGGGAGCCAGTAGTGAGCTTGTATTTTATTGGAGGTAAATGGTTCATCTGTGGTCGCTTGGGGACCTGTCACTAGGGGGTTACATGAAACTGGAAAGTCTAAAATGCTGTATTCTTTGGTGTTTATTTGCCGAAGTGCATCTTTAAATGAAAGGTTGAGTGCTCTGCACACGTCTCCTGGAGCCATCCACTAGCACAGGCTATTGTGGTGGACCACAGGCACTACATTAGAAAGCATTAGATCTGGCTTTGTGCCAGTATGTGAGCAGCCAGTGTGGGGTCCTGGGAGCCTGGAGCAGCCTGTGATGTTCTGGTTGGCTGTGCAATGACTTATATCT
This sequence comes from Bolborhynchus lineola, assembly GCA_025448015.1. NCBI lineage: Eukaryota > Metazoa > Chordata > Aves > Psittaciformes > Psittacidae > Bolborhynchus > Bolborhynchus lineola. The sequence goes on from JAOEHX010011821.1 coordinate 4,104, forward strand.
GCTTCAGAGGAACCAGAGCCCAGAGGGAAAGGTGGAGGGGCTGCTAAGAGAAATGCCTGGCTCTATTTCTTGCACAAATTCAAGGCCTCTGGAAAGTCAGATAGAGACATGCATCCCTGGGAAAAGCCACCGTCACTGCTGGCATTAATCTCCCTGAGACATTGTGTTAGAGAGTGTGACAGTTGGGTTGACTCACCCTTCCTTGGCACGAGCTGGTTACTTCTGTAGGTCCTGCAGGGCCCTATGTCGTGAGTCCAGCTTGCTCTTCACCTGTCCCATGTACCAGGAAACCACAATGCCCATGGCCCCAGCCTGCTCTGCTCCTCATGGACAGCCTTCTGCCCTCAGGAGCTGTTTTATGCATTTTTAAATACCTTAATGCTTCAATAGATATTTTGCTATCTCGATGCCTTAAATAGAGATGCTTTGTTATTTCCTTTCATCACCTCAAGTCAATCTTTTACCTTCAGTCACATCCCTTTTAAATAACATCATCCTCACTGCATCTTTGGCTCAGGTACCCTGGAATCCCAGATTGCACTGACAAAATACACATCCCATCTGCAGATGTGAAAAACTTAAAAACCCCCAAACTTTAAAGAAAGCTGAAAAATTTAACCTCATGATATTACCTTCTGAAGTGTGACTATAACAGGTAGACCACCACACTGCAAGTCCTGAGCCTTGTCATAAAGCTAAATTCAGTACCATATGAAATACTGATGAGATTGGACTAATCACATATCTTTCTGATGGGGAAATATTTGTTGCAGTGCCTTATCTTGCCCCTTTCAGCACAACTTTTTGCAACTATTTGCTCTGCTTTTGGGCTGCTGTTTACAAATAGTGATGGAAAAGGGGATGAAGCATCGTTGCACAAACAGCTTTCTGTTTGCGTAGCTGTTTGAGAGCGGCTGTGCCGTGCACTGACGCCAGGATGAGCGCAAACCAGTATTTATGAATTATTTACCTTTCTTTACTTGCTGTTTTTCATTGGCTGGTGTTTTTTCTGTTTAAACAGTTTGTCCTCTGTTCCAGGAGCAGAAGGAAAGCCAAAATTACTCCAGTGACAGCTCAAATATCCCCCCGAATGACTAGTGAGTAGACAAAGTAAACAACTTACAATGAAAATGCAGCCTGAAGAATTATTCATCCCATCCACACAACAAATGGGTCAGAAACAGGAGGTTTTGTTCTACAGAAAAGCCTCAAATTAAAAAGCAAAGGGAAGAAAAATTGTTTTCTTTTTCCCTAGAATAAAGAATGTTACAAAAAATAGACAAAAATATTTGATTCAACCTTTTTAAAATGAGTGAACATTAGAAACATGGAGAAAAGCGAAGAATTGAATTGAATTAGCTAAAGAGACGATGTGATGTTTTTTTCTTATCAAAATGAGAGAGAAGTGCTTTATTTTGACTTTTTCCATTCAAAAATGTTGTGGAAGTCAGTGGTTTCCTGTGCAACATTTTGATGGTAATGAAACCCACGTTTGCTAATGAAGCACCACAGGCTCTAGAGTCTGCCTGCAAGTTATAGGCCTGGTCCTGATACTGGTTTCCCCTCAGCAGACACCTGAGTGAACTGGAGCTATTCTTGGTCTACACAAGGATCCATCAACTCAGCGATACCTCACGGAGTCTTCCTGAGCTGAGAAGGGGCTGTGCTAATATATTCCCCCTCCAATTCTTGTCATTGTTTTGCCCATGTTTCTGTCATCAGCACATTTGATTTGATCATTGAAACCTCAAAACTGGAGCTGGGAAGGGCATAACATAGGTTCCCATCCCCTTGGCCAGAGGTATGCCCTGTACCATGTTGGTGTGGGGTTTCAGCACTGCTGGGGATGGAAATGAGCCTGGCCCTACCAGCAGCACTACAGTAACTCAGGACTTAAATCTGTGATATATCCCCCAAAAGATGGCAAAGGGGGGTTGTGGACACCTATAACAGTATTTGGTTAAAATATTTGCATTTTAGCTTGCAGTTTAGTAAACCCCTACTGAATACTTGTTTCCAAGCACAGTTGAGATCTAGATACAGCTAAACCTGCATTTTTACGTAAATGAAAACTACAGAAAGACCTGTTCTTCCTTTTCCCAGCTTCTATATGAGAACAGGCTGTAGGGTTCGTTTTCCAGGTGAATTGTTGGAGCTTTAACTCTCTTAATAAGCCCAGCTCCATTGATGTCAATGGCACGATGCTGATTGACACCTACTGAGGATCCATGCATAAGTATTTTTCATAATGAGCTCCTTCTGAGCCTGCGGTTGCCAATTGATGTGGCAGTTCCATATTAATAGGTGTGACTGTGCCCAATCAGATGGGGCTGGGACGATGCAACCTTTTGTGTTTTAACATTAATAAAATATTTATTGCAATCAGCTCATCTCTTCCAATTTGTTGCCAATTAAGTAAAGTGTTTAGTGGGAAGCTAACTGAGGCTGCAGCCACAGGGCTGCACTAAGGGGAGCAAATTGGATGCTTCTTGCACTGAATTTCTCTCTGTTCTATCCTCTCCAGGTAGGATCAGAACAGCAGGAGCTGGGAAATGGTAAGGACTTTCCTCTCCAGGAGAAGACATCTCCTGTCATCAAGAGATGAAGGCAGCAGAGAGCTGAAACACCCCACAGATTGAAACTCAAAAGTGCATGAGGCTGAACTGTGGTTGATGGAGAGCAGAGACTTTGGCCAGTAAGACGAGGCAGTCTTTTTAAATGCTTTAGGGTTTTTTATTTCCCAGGAATATTGATTAAATGGGGAGAAGGGGTAACGGGTTCTGACTGAAACAGGGGAAGTTCAGGTTAGATATAAGGAAGAAGTTCTTTACTGTGATGATGGTGAGGCACTGGAATGGGTTGCCCAAGGAAACTGAATACTCCTTTCCCTGGCGATGTTCAAGGCCAGGTTGGACAGAGCCTTGGGTGGCATGGTTTAATGTGAGGTGTACCTGCCCATGGCAGGGATGATGGAACTAGATGATCTGAAGGTCCTTTCCAACCCTAACTATTCTATGATTCTAAGGTGAAGAAAGTTGCAACACAAAATGATAAGTTTTGAAATATGTTTGCCATAGAAATGCAAATCTCGATTTTTAGCTCTCTGGTATGTGGTGTATGTTACTATTAGGGGATTCCAGTATTATGGGACCTCAAGGCATGGCAGGATAAATGCATATTTATCCTGTGGCCAAGAGATGACAGGAAAAGCATCAGAGATGAGGTCTTTGCCTAATACAGAGCCTTCCCAGCTGCTGCAGGCTACACTAATGCTGCTGGAAAGATGACTTAGCTCCTTGGCCAGCAAGTGCAGGCTTCAGGGGTAATATAGCAGCTCTTCTGTAAATCAGTGACAACAGGACTGCCTGGGATAGGAGCCTTTAGTGAACATCTCCCCTTATCAGATGCTTTGCTCCCAGTCCTTCCTGAGTGTGCCTTTCTCTTGGGCATTAGCAGGAACAGTGCAGCTGATGGCCCTGTGTGAAAGCCAAAGGAAAACAAAACCCAAACCCCCGAAGCCCAAGTTCTTCCAATACTTGAATTCCCACTTGCCTCCCATAGAAGTCTGTTATTTAAATTACATTCACAGCCTTAATTCCTTGATGACTCCATTTCAAAGCATTTTCTTCCCAGTTGTTTAATTTAAACTAACAAGTTATTCCTGCATTCCTTCCTCCATGTCAGAGAGCAGGATGGATTACTTAGAACTTTGGCAAGTTCTGGAAAACAGCTTATAAAATCTTTACTTGGGATGCTTCAGCCAAGCAGAGGAGCCAGGTTTGTGCTGAGAGGAAGAGCAGCCCCTGGTTTTTTAATGGGTTTTGTTCAGCTCATTCAAAGTCTATAATGAGGGACTGTCTCTTCATCAAATCTGTCTAATGGGATCTTTGATCTCCATTAGGAACTGCAACTTAGCGAGGACAGAATCAGCATCAGGAATACATTTCATCTCAACCTCCCCGCTTTGAAACAGAAATGGCAATTCATGCCCCAGCTAGGCCATTTTTCCCAATGAGCTTGCCATTCGTGGAAATTAGGTCTAGTCCATGCTGCTGTAGCTCATATAATTATTAATAAACTGAATGCCTGCATCTAAAATAAAATCAAATGGCATCTTCTTTTCGAAGAATGGCTGGGAAGAGAAAGCTGATTTTCTTCTAGCTAAGAGCTAAGATCAGCCAAGCCCCAGCAATGTGAGCATTTAATGTGAGCTCACACAGTGCCAGGGACTTGGGAGGTGTCAGCACTGTCACATCTTCTCTGCTTGCATCTTTGTTGGAGTTGAACTGCACTGATTTGAGCTGGACTCATGTTTCACAGATCCTCCAGGGTTAAGGTTCTTCTTGCAGCTACACGAGTGTTTACTATGAACATGGAAAGAGGGGTGACAGCTAGAGAGCTGGAAGAGGACAGAGAATGATGCCTGTCAATCTCCCCTCTTCTCACAGTGATATGAGTTCACCAGCCCTCTGATGGAGCCTCTCTTCCGTGGGAGATGAGCACTGCATCACCTCTATGCAGAAACAAATTGCCAGCAGTCAATTAATTAAACAATTAATTAAACAATTCCCATTTACCTAGGCCCAAGATCTATTTATGTGGCTCAGGTGATGCTGAGCAGTTTCAGCCTGATTCCTCAACAGTGATTTCAGCCTTCTGAAGCGTGCTGCAGACATTGGAGCCTATACCACTGCCCATGGCACGGCTGGAGGGTTCACCCAGTCCAGGGTTTGACAGGCTCTAAATCCATACACGCAGCCTGGGAATGGGCACAGATTGGATTCCTGACAGCGAAATTTATTGCAGCATGGACAATAGAACAGAGAAAGAAACTTGGGAAAGGAACCTCTGGCTGAATATCTTGGTCTGCCACTTCCTATTATTTCACTGCAGTGTGTACACTGCTGAGGCAGCAATTATTGCAGAAAGATGAGAGGAAGAAGAGTATTTCCATCATTTCATAGGTATTGGTGGAAGTTGAGGGAGTAAACAAAATCCTGCCCTAGTGCAGGCATCATTTAAATGAAGTCATTGCTGAAGTTTTGACTGATTACTGGTTCAGGGCCAAGGAGCTTCATTATCAGGTATGGGTGAGTATGGAGCACTGGGCACTGAGGAAACCATTCCTCTGGAGCTGTAAATGAGGAAAATATGATGGAATTCCTCAGTGCCATTTTTTACAAAGTCACATTTGAAAGGAGAAATCTGATCTTTATAGTTTTAAAAACTACACTGCTTGCATGATAGCTCTGCCAGTAAATGCAGAGAAAAGCAGTAAGAGTATTTGATGCTCAGCAAACTATCACCGGGTATATGATTTCACAGTCTATTGCAACTGAAAGTAGAAGAGTTGGGTTTTTTTTCACCTGGGGTAAAAATAAGTAAATCTGACACAAACTCTAGTGTAAGAGAAGGAGCTCATAGTTTCTTTAAGGAAAGAAAGAGGTAGCACATGAAAATAAAGTCACTTGCAAACACGGTATTGAAGCAGATACTCGCTGCTTTGCTCCATCAGGGTGCAAGCTTTTGTATTCTTCCCACTGCAACATAATTTCTGATAAATTATTGAGGTAAGAGAGATATTTTACCCTCCCACCCTGCTCAGGCAAATCCTTAAGTGCATCAAACCTTCTCCTTTGTTATGGAACCTGAAAACATTCTTTAAAATGAGAGAGGAATGGCTGCTTTTAACACAGATTTTATCCTTTAAACATTCTTCTCAAAGCCTTCTCAGGACTTGGGGAGTTTTCTCCATTGTTCATGGGGCTTTGGGTTGGGATTTTTTTTTAAGACAATGTTGAATTATTGAAAACCAATAAAATATTTAGTATCTGATCAATAATACATTGGTTGTTCTGCTACTTATTTTTATTATTGACAGAAGCAACTTGGCTGCCTGAGATAAGAATACACTAAAATGAGGCAGATGTTGCTGTAATCAAGACAACTGGGAATCAGATCTGAGTTGGCCACGGGCTGGCCTATGGACATCCTTCCACAATAGTGGAAGTGGCTCTGGAAAGAGGAACTTCTGTGAGTCAGGGTATGTACATCCTAGCATCTGCCTATATCCTACAGCAAAACCAGTCTTGTCAGGCAGTAAGAGGCTTATCATGGAGTGACATTCCTGATACACCTCCTTCTGAGTGCCCTTTTCAGGTGAAGATGTCCTGGTTGGCTCAGAGAATTCCATCTTGCAGATGGCACAACTCAAATGAATCCCTTTTGCTGACAGAACTGTGTTTGCATTCTGGTGCAAGTACACGGGTTTGCACTGGGATATGTGGTAGAATAAATCACATGTCTGGCTGTGTAGTGGATCCAGATTCAGTTTAAAGCTGGTTTTAAACACAAATGAAAAGAGAGCAATGAATTAAAAAGCACCAAAAGAGAGATAAGGCAAATTAGGAAACTCCTTGGGAAATTTAAAATGCACAGCCCAGCTACCAGAGTGTGATATTCATCCCAGGATGATAAAGGATGGAGTCACTTGTCTTATTTCTGAGAAACTATAGGAGTTATCTGAGGAGCACCAGAAGAAGGGAGAAATGCAAATATTGTTCTACTCATCAGAAAACCAGAGGAAGAAGGGCAGTCAGTTCCCATGCATAGATTTCCTAAATCTGAAACAAATACTGGGAGATAAATTCTTCTTTGAGGCTGGGTTTGTGCAGAAGAAAATAATAATCTTGCAGACAAATTCAATATCTTATTAAAATAGAGTTACAGTTACTGGCTGAAGGGAATGTGATGAGTGCAGTCTATTTGAATTTTAGAGAAGCATCTGATGCAATCGCTCATAAAATTTTAATCTCGAAATAAATTAAACCCAGCTTTGATATAAGCACAGCTACATGAATCTATAACTGACTAAAGATTCATAAAAGAATGAAAAGTGGCATTTACGTTGCACTGGAGGAAGTTGCTTACTACAACTCTGGTAAGAATAATTGGCCTTATTTATTATCTCCTAAGCAGTAGAGAATAGGATGTGTAACAACACAGTGCTGGTCTAAACAAGAAGGTGTATGATGGATGTGAACATTGGGAAAGAAGTAGTACTTTGTTTTTCTGCCCATGGTGGACAGTTACAGTGGGCAGATAAGGTGCTTTAATTTCATGCCTTTGCTTACTCAAGAGATACCTTGGGGGGATGGGGGCCAGTGTTGCAGTCAGCTCTCCTGTTTTAAACCAGCAGGCATGCAGAGAAGTTACATGCTTGTCCTTCATAAGCAATAATGATGTGATATTAATGATATTAACATAGTTACTGGTGTTTTCCCTTAATTTGATGTAGTCTGCAAGAAAGAATCTGCTGTGATGCATTACGAGATCGCAGTGGCCTGGTGCCCTGTGGTGGCTTGGGGCTGCCTTTCACCCATCTGCTTTTTGGAGAAAGGCTCAATTATTGTCTTTGGATGAGTCCAAACCAGATAGGATGCGAGCGATCAGAAAGATGTATGGACCAAGGTGTGAAAAGATAGAGTCGAATTATTTTATAAAGCAGGACGGAGATTCTGAGATTTTCCTTGCTCTAATTAATCCATGTGCACAACAGAGGAGCCCCTTGATTGTTTGCCTGGGGAAAAAAGAATAAAGAACCTTGAGAATGTTCTGGGGAGAGCAAAAATAGAGCTGGAGAGTCCAGATGAGACAGAAGTAGATATCATCTCTGCACAGTGGTAATTGACTTTGAAGACACTATTCATCTGAATTACTCAGTTCGCCAGGATTCCCATCCTTTCCATCTTCACTGAGGAATTCAATATATTCAAGAGTAAAGATGTGCAAAGAACTGATTTTTCTGTCTGTTGCACATCCTGAATAAGAAAATGTAAAAAGAAATTGTTTCAAATCAACCTGATGTGATTTAGAAAATTCGTTTAGTGAAATTAAAGTAAAAAAATCTGTCTCACGAAAAGCTTTTCATTATCCACTTTTTTATTCTTTTAAAATAAAATAGATGTCTTATTCTGTAACTTATCAATGCTTTGTTCAAAGGCATCAAGAAAAAATACTTTAGTTTAGGGTTTTTTCTTAAGGATTTCTTTTTCTGAAGCAATTTCTCAAACCAAAATATATTAGGAAAATCTTTCCTTCAATGAGTGTCTTCATATTTCTGATGGGATATGTTCAGAGGAAAGCCCAAGCTCAGCTGATTCTGAGGGCTTCTGGGTGCTCACTTTTCTTTGTACAACACGATGTACATGGCTGGGCACTGCTTCTCATAGCTATTTCTCATGGAAAGGTTCAGCAGCCCCAGCACTGAGGAGGGGTCAGGGTCACTGAGGCAGGAGGTGGTAACCCCCCAGTGCTCTCCAAGGCAGCATCTCCTCGAGAAGCAAGGGCTTGCAGCACTACCATGGCCTAATGGGATCTAACCCGGCACTCAGCACTTGCATGTGCAATCCAGGGGTGGCTGGTACTGCCTCTGGCCCTCCTTCTGCATGGCTCTTGGGGATTATTCCTCACCTTGGATAAGCTGCATGGAACAGAGTTCAGAGATTCTATCACAGAAAAGACATCCCTACAGTTCAGATGTTTCAGAGCCTGTCCATAGCCTTAGAAGTCTACTTCAAATTCATAGGGACCCCCACAGAAGTCCTATCTCTTCCTGTCCCATCCTCTTAAGCCTTCCATGCTTAGTCTCCCATTGCAATTTGGACAAAAGCCAAGCTCATTAGCACCTGCAGGAACAAGTCATTAGCTCATGTTCAGCTCAGTTGAAAGAAGGGCCCTGGATTCCTACAAACTAGCCTGTATCTGATGTGACATCGCAGCCCCATGGCTGGTGTTCCATCATCCTGCACCATAAACACCACTTCTCACATCTGGAGCTCTCTCCTCCAGCAGCCTTTACTGCATTCTTCATTTTGATTCCTTGTTCCAGGTTTTAGAGAGCTGCAAGTCCCCTATTGCTCATTAGCAGGTTCAGAGAAACGGCTTTTATAGACCCATGTATTAAACAAATAAAAGACGTCAAGCAAACTTAAAGCCACATCCAGCTGCTTGCAGATTTACAGCACACACATTAAACTCTCATTAAATGTACTTTTATAAAGGGTGGCTTTATTTTTTGAATCTGAATACCTGTGACAGTGGGAAGTGGGGTTATTGAAATATACTGGCTAAATGAGAACATTTACCAGCATAAAGGCCACATCTCAGTGACAATGCAGGGCACGCTGGGTGTTTTGTGGGCTGTCACGAAGGAAGGTGCTCTTGGCCTCACTAACAGGGAGTTTATGAAGCAAATAAACATTTTCTTGCTGTCTGGCTTCCCTGCTTGCCCCCACCTGCTTTTTGTCTCCTAGGAATGGACACTAAAACTTTCGGGACAGTAAAAATGTCACTACTTTATCAACATGATGTCTTTGTGCATCCTGAAATAACTTTTTCTCAAATCCCACATTTTGAAATGCTGAGATAGGTGAAATAGTGATTTGATCCAGAGGAGGCAGTGAGGATGATCAGGGGACTTCACCACCTCCTATACTAAGACAAGCTGAAAAAACTAGGGCTGCCCAGCCTGGAGAGAAGCTGCATAGAGACCTGAGAGCAGCTTCCAGTATCTGAAGGGGGCTACAGGGATGCTGGAGAGGGGCTCTTCATCAGGGACTGCAGCAATAGGACAAGGGGTGACAGGTTTAAGCTGAAACGGGGGAGATTTAGGTTGGATATAAGGAAGAAGTTCTTCCCGGTGAGGGTGCTGAGGCGCTGGCACAGGGTGCCCAGAGAAGCTGTGGCTGCCCCATTCCTGTCAGTGTTCAAGGCCAGGTTGGACACAGGGGCTTGGAGCAACTGCTCTATGGAAGGTGTCCCTGCCTGTGGCAGGGGGTGGAACTGGATGATTTCAAGGAACTTTCCATTCTATGATTGCAGAATGTGCACAGTACTGGGGTGGGGGTATGGGTGCTGTGGTTCAAGGTGCAGGACCATCAGCAGCTCCTGTCAGTGCTGCCCTGAAATGCTTTGAAACCAGATGCTTCTGCTGCTGGTCCCTATCGCAGCCAAGGTGGAAGGTGTGCCATGAGAAGGTTTGCAGAAGGCATGACTGTCACTTCGCTCTGACATCTTGCTGTGCTGGCAGAGTTCTTTATAGACACACTTTGCAGACACAGCAGAGACACCTGTGTTTGCACCCCTCTTTCCCCACTCACTAATCCTTGAGCTATGCAGAGGCAGAAAAATCTGCTCTCTGTGGCGTATTTGCTCATCAGATACTATATTGATATGAACAAATGTAAGCAAACGGAATTGGTTTATGCTACATTAGAATTTTTATCTGCAACAGTAGTCCATTTATTAGTGAATAATCCAGGCTATTAAATACTAAAATCACTTCTTTGACTCTGAAAGTCACTGAGCCATACTTTGCTGGAGGCTGAGTGTGCTGAGCAAGCCCTGGGGAGTGCTGATCTTCATCCTTCCAACTGGGAGAGATGTGGTGAGGGTGGGGACAGGCCTGCACTCTCACCTGATCTCCCCATCCTCATTTTCTGATAATAACATTTTTTCTAATAGGACTCCTATGTATTCCATTTCCTGTTGCAGAAGTAGAAAGTGATTTGAAAGCAGAAGAAAGGGTTTTTGTCTTTGAGGGCCCATTTTCTGAATATGTACATGCAATTCTCAGCAATAATCTAGATTTTTTGTATGCAAATTGGGTCACTCTGTGTGTAATTGCCCTTTCAATGCATAATTGCCCGTGGGCAGGTTTTCAAGAAGATCATATCAGCTGCATGTGCAGGTGAGTCCCATATTTCTATTCACTTCAGGAAATATGCACTAGCAAGAATTTAAAACCAGACACCCAAGAGGGATGAGGACTTCTTAGCTGGGTGGAAACAATGAACATTTGGGCTGCAATCAGCAGGCATGATTTTGTTAAGATTATGAACCTGAGAAACAGAGAAAATACTTGTGATGCACGCTCAGGATACCCTGTGGCAGGGACAGACACTTGGAGAAAGACAGCAGGAGCCTTCTAAACCTGGGACAGTGATTGCCAGGCTTTGAAAGGATGGCTTATGTTAACCATTCCCTCTTCTACCTAGTGCAAGCCAATTGGGCGTAGAAGATGAGGAAACATCAAATATTCCTGCTCGAGTTCTCATTCCTTGTATGAATAGTGAGATGGGGAGGGGCTGAAGCAGTTTCCTTCAAGCAGCATGGATTTTAGTGTGCTTAGGTCCATGTGCCACAGCAGCACTTGGCCTGTTCTGGGATGGATCTGAATTTCAGACTGCCTTGTGCAGAGGCCTGTATTAGTGAGCACCCTTTAATCACTTTGCAGGGAGGATGAGGCTTGGACAAGAGCATCCCCTTTCCCAGCTCTCCCAGAAGTCTGGTTCTTCATCACAGAAGAGTCCAGATCAGCCCATACTTGATTTTAGGCATTTGGTTTCTGTTCCAATTGATAGGAATGCTGAGTACTTAAAAGCTTGCTGAAATGGGTCCAAAGCACTAGAATGATGAGGATAGGAGAGGCATTTTGATGTCACAACTAGAGAAAACTCGATGCAGGGCCTCTAAGGAATTCTCACAAAACTTTGGTGAGTTCTTACCAAAACCTGAAGCCGTTTTCCCTTCCTCAGTCTTTCTGCCTAACTTTTAAAGGCACTTTTTCCGAAGATATACTGTTAGAAACCTTCTACTGAGTGCATTTGATTGCTCCATATTTCAGAAACTATATGGGAACTGCAAAATATCTCTCTTTAGGCTCCATTATCTTAGACTCCTATTGTCAACATAGAGTTATAAAAGAATCAAGACTACCTTTAAACACTGGATAGCTTAAGTGCTCAAAACATAAAATGAAAGCACTAAACATATCAGTTTTGTATAAAAAATGTGCCCCTTTTCTCTTGTAATAAACAAATAGATATATAACAGCAACCAAACAAAGCAGGTAAATGCTTCAGGTCCTCTCCTTGGAGTGCTGGGCTGTAACTGCTCACTGTATGGAAATACATCACTTGCGTTGACTTTAACCTCCGTACCAGGAATGAGAGTCATCATCTATTCACATCTGCTGGTGGCAGAGTGGGTCATTTCAAGGGGCAGCAGTGCAGGAAACACTGTCTGTGCCATTGCGTCCCCTCGAACAGTGTGTACATCCAGCAGAACTCCAGGGATTTTCTGTTAGTCAGCGAGCGCCCTGCTGCCGATTACATTCTTCTGGGCAAACCACGTCCATCTGTGATAAATTTGATAAGATAAATGATCCTTCTACACAAAGGAACTGCAAGATACCCCATCTATCTGGACCGAAGATATCATTTGATATAGAGCCGCTTGGGAAATTATCAGCTCAAGTGAAAGAGTGGAGAATTTATACAGGAGCTGTAAAGTGGGTACAGTGCTGGCTGAAGGGGAGACAGTGAGAGGGACTGATCCTTCTGAAGTGAGGCGATTGGTAAACATCCCTGAGGATCAGGAGCGGGACTGAACATATTTCATTTTTGTATTGACCATGAAAAGGAGTGCTGAGTATGCCAATGTCACAGCTCATGAGATGGTAGGAGCATCACCAATGCAAACCAGGATGGAACTCTTAGCTGAAGACTGACCTTGCACACTGAAGTAATAGAAGAAGCACAGAATACAATAGTATATAAGGTATGGAGAAGTATTTATGGAGCAGTAGTGACAATTTCAGCTATTTGACAGAAATAACTGAGGATGAGGAAAAACCCAAGTGCCCTTCTATGTCTATTGGTTAACTACTAAGTGCCAGAAGAAAAACTGATCAGATATATCCAGCTTAGGCTGGAAGTCTAGGGAAGCACTAAGTCAATTTTACAAGGTCTGATCTCCTCAGAAGAGCGTGCACAGTTCCCAAGGGTGAGAATGAAGAATTCAAACAGTAAATGGTCCAGTGAGGGGATTTAGGACAATCAGAGGAATGCAAGGGCCATTCATCCAAGAGAAGAAAAAGGCATCGAGTTTCGTTAGGTAAAGACTAGGAGTGGAACATGCAGGGAGGCAAATACCCAAAGGAGAAAATTACTGCTGAGAAGAAATAACAGTGCTAAGGACAAACGAGGAATGAAGACAAATGGATTAAATAAGACAAGAGTTTATTTAGGCTTGAAATTAGGGCAAGTGTATGTAGCCAGGAGTGGGGCAAACCCCTTTAACACCCATGTAATGTGAAGTGTGAACATGTTTCTTAATGGAGCTACAAGAAACCAACAGGACCTGGATGACAGGACCAGAAAACATGTTCCTATGCAATGTTTTCTGGGAAGGGTTGGGCACCCTCAGCGTTGTGGGATGGATTATGCTGTGTAATGGCAGCCCACATGCATGTAAAGAAAATATTTATCTATAGGGAAGTTTGAAGAACAGATACAGTTCCTGACACATACATCTTTGCAGGTAAGCAGAGGAATTCATGTCTGAAGAAAACTGCTATTCAGCATTATCATTTTACACCCGGTTTTAAACAGTTCAGCTGTGAAGTGGAGGAGGCAAAAATCAGATCAGGAGAGTTACCTGCCCAGTCACAAGCTGTGAGTAGCACAGAGCTGTAATGGGCAGCCTGTGCACATGCATGAGCTCAGTGCTCCTCAAGGATTCAGAGGATACTTACAGAAAAAGCAAGTTTTTGCCAAAACTGACTCAGGTCATGAATGATTCATGAACAGAAAACAAGGCTACATTCATCAGATAATTTATATGTAAACCACTAATTCCACCAGCTACAGAAATGAGCCTGGATCCCTGGAGGTCAGAGCCATAATGAGCTGCAAGCAGTGGGAAGGATGCCTTTATATTTATGCCCTGTGATATTTTCCCATTAGGCTGTCAGCAGCCCCTCGGTGGCTGGTGCAGGAGATGGTTTTGCTGTTTATCAACGTGGACCATCCTGGCTACCAGCAGCTGATGCACAGACTTTGCTGGGGTTTGCTCCCCCAGTGCAGCAGTGCTGAGGATGCCAGGCTCATCACAGAAGCTTTGCTTTGAGCAGAAGTGGTGTGCTCACTGCAAGCCAGAATCCTTATTCTCACCATAACTGGGCTGTGCTGGATGGATGGGACCACAGGCATGATGCCTGAGCTTACATCTACTGCAGTTTGCTGGGACAGAAATAGGCTTTGAAGTCTTCTCCTGTCTGCAAACCTGCCCTATGACAGAGATCAAGGCCAGTGTGGATAAGCTCTCCATTGGATTTTCCCATTGCTCTGTCAAAGACAACCCCAGCCTTCTGGAACTGCAATGTCCCCAAAATTAGTCACTTTTCTCATGCCTCTTGAGGTCTGCTTTAAGAGTCCTGACTGTTCACTTTCTATGTGATGCAAGCATTTGCCCCATGGCTGGTTGACCAGCAAACAAAGAAATCTATTTAAACTCACATTTTTAGTAACAATCACTAGTACTGATCTGTCAGTTCAGTTGCAGAATAACTGAACCTGCTGCGGAACATAATAGGCAGCTGAAATATATTTCACCTTCCATAAATGGTGTGAAACCTATGGAATTTAACTGGATGTGTTCACCCACCTCTACTCACCTTGTACCAAGCAACTCTTCCAGCTTTTTAAACCTCTTTCTTTAGAGGAAACTGGGCCAGATGGACATTTGGTCTGACCTAGCAGTGCTGCTATTATTTTTTTATTAGAAATAGGCTGAGTTAAAAGAAAATTAATTCTAACTTGTGGCTGGAGCTGCTCCAAGGCTGCGCAGCTGCAGAGCATCAAGACCAGAGGGGAGTACACATTCCCTAAGAGGATGGGCTGCGAGAGTCTGGCATCCCTTCTGCATTGCTTGACCCCCAGGGAGGATTGCAGAGGAGGGGCAGAAAGTCATGTAATATTAATGGGCAAACCAGAAAAACCTGTCCCTCAGATCTACTTGTACATCATCCATCTTGGATTTAGGAAGCCAGCCAAAAGGCTTGATGGGTATTAATAATAGGAATGTGATCTAACACTGCTTCCTCCTGACCTTGAGAGGAAAGTGTGTGAGATGCCCCCTCTGAGCAAGCTAAGCAATGTCAGGAAGCCAGAACTACTGCCCTCAGTGTTTTGTCTAGATGGTCCTGATGGAGTTAGCAAGTTCAGAATCAGTTTTGACCCATTTGATTCACTGCTCTCACCCCAGCATGTGCTCTGCTGCATGCTGTACATCCTGTGCAGTGCCCCATGGCTGCCTGCAGAGCAGCACTCCTCATCCACCACAGCCTCCTCATCTCCTGAAGGCTATTTTTTATTCCTTTTGTCTTCTTTCCCTTGCATGTGCATACAGACACCTTTGAAACTTCTCTGCTGGCCGGTTTCCTACTTACCTGGTTTGCCTATAATTGCTTTCCGAATTGCTTTCCGAATTGCTTTCCTTTGCATTTGCCCACCCTCAGGCTTTTTGTTATCAGCAGCTTTTCCTTCTTCATGTTTCTCTCAGGGACTGTTTCCTTCCTTCTCTGTTACTTCCAGATGCTCCCTGCTCTATCCATCCCTCCTACCCATCCATTTAGTTTTAAGCTCACCGCAACGGTTTTTGTCTCACACCACTGCATTCATTCCAGACCTCCCCAGCAGTTTTTAAAAGACATCCTACATCCAGCCTACCTTTGCATGGAGCTTATATTGTTAAATGTACTAAATGCTCTCTTCTGAATAGAAGGCAAGTAGAGTTAGGAGAGGACCTTTCAGACAGATCTCTCACATGTTCTTTCTGTGGTCCAGATGTGGGCAGGTGTGCTGACCTTCTCCTTAGCAGACACGAGACTGTCTCTTTTGGATAACTTTAGAGAGTGTGATTGATGAGATCTAATCATTCCCTGATCTTTTAGAAGGGACTTTTACTTGCTATCAAGAGCTTTCTATGGCATTTGCTTTCAAAGGCTTTTCATATCTGCTTGTATCTGCTATGGATTTTCAGATCTCACATCCATATGTTAAGATGTAAATGAAAAAGGCAAGAAAGCCCTTTCTGATGCTAAGCTGTGGAATTTCAATAACCAAATATTTTTGAGGTGGTACAGGCAATGCCCGTCTTCTAATTCACAGCCTTATTTCCTTTCTGAAATCTCCATGGCACAGGAGATAGTTGCTGCCAGCATATGTAAAGAAGCTGGTTGTCATCCCTACCTTCTAAAGCTGTTCTTGAGTTTTTACTGCAGTGAGTGCTAAGAGTGTTTTCAACGTGAATATTATCAGTGTTTTCCCCACAGCTCTGCAGAGCCTTCTGGTCCTCACTTCAGTGTTGGCTAAGCTGTCATTTACAAGAGTGATGCTGTCATTACAATATTTGATTATTTTTTCTTAGAATAGCTGTCATTGAAAGCACATTCTGTGTTTCATAAGGGAAATGGTTCGTTAGTTCTTGCAGTGAAGTTGGGGGCAAGGCCAAATAATAGGTATGGGAGAGCTCACCTTTGACTTCAGCACTGCAGTAGCATCAGGCAAACAAGATTCCACTGTGCCCACCCTGACCATGAGACAGCGCCTGTCAGAGGGCACATCTTTATGTTGTCTTATACCTCCAGATGCACTTGCAGCAGATACTGTTGAGGGCTTTTTTTGCAATATAGAAGTTAAATGATGATGCTTCCCTGTGCCTAGGGACTGGTCTGCTGATTATTTATTCTTTTATTACAATCAATGCTGGTTTGATTTGTTCATGTTGTAAACATACAGTCCTCTGGGTCAAACTCCTCTTGCAGGCCTTACCATAACCAACTGTACTATTTTGATGAGAAAGACACTGCAGAAGACCTTTCCAATTCACCTTGTTTCTTCTCTGCCATGGCCGTAGAGCCACTCTGCTATTCCCTTGCAGAGCTTTGCAGACCCCAGGTTTTGAGGCCTTACAGAGCAATCAAGTGTTTGTCCCTGTGTTCCCAGCAAACAGTGACTGTTCCAGCAGCCCTGATAGACCTCAACAAAACTACTCTTGAGTTTTCTATGCAGTGTTTCACTGTTGTTTTTCTTAATAGCTCCATGCAGTTTCTGCCTGTCTGATGCTTTCTGAAAGTGGTTTGGCCACTTCACCTTCTGCTTTTGTCTGTTGAAAATCTTTCTTTGTTAATACTTAAGAGGGGCTCCAGCTGCTGTAGCCTGTAGTAAGGACCTCAGCAATCAAAGTGTTTTCCTGTCACTTCTTTGAGAAGCCACTTCTGGCTTCGTGATCCATCTCATTCCTCTTGTCTTGACTCACATGGCATTTTCCAGCATTGTTCTTCGTTTTATAGAGAACTTCTGCTGCTGCGTTCATGAGTCTTATTTCAGAGGAGCTGATGTCATTGTTTCAACTCTTTCACACATAATCTAGACGAGCTCCCCTACCCCAACTTGAGGTTTACTTGCCTGTAAACTGGCAGTGGTGGTTACTGGTTGATGGCATCCTAAAGGAAGATATGTGATCTGCAAATCAAAGCCTTGTAGTGCCTGATTTATTTTTCAGTTCAAATTGAAATTGATTCTGTGCTTGTCATACAGCCTTTCACTGTCAGTTTGGTTAATGAATTAGGACTTTATTTGCTTTTTACTTTAATCCTAAACCTTCCCATGCAAATTATGATTTCTTCTGGCCACATTCAGTCTGTATCCAATGGTCATTCTGCAACTGCAGCTGTGAGACAGGATGTCACCAATCTTTCGCCGTTTTGATTTGCATAATGAAGACTGCTATTTGATTGCTTTTCCTCCCAGTGCTTGATTTTTCCCAGCTGAAATCTCCCATTGTTTAGAGGAAGTCATGCCAGGATTTTCATTAGAGTCTGGAAACAGCTATGGACCTGACCCTTCCACTCATGCCTGTACTTCTTTGTAGGTGTTTGCAGTCAGATAAATTACAATCAGCTCACTGGATACCAGTGTATAAGCAATTCTTCTGACACACAAATTGCTGAAAATTATTAGTTGTGTAGACACTGTACTACAACTTTAATCATCCACATAACCTAGAGATTTCAGACTCCATGCAAACTTGTGCACAGGTATTGCTGCTCCCAGCATGACTCTGCTGCCAGAGGTAAGTGCAGCTCTGGAGAAGCACACCAGCTGATGTTATATTGGTTTTTAGATTCTAGAGCTCGTCACAGATCCTCTAGGTTTATCCAGGGCAGCATCCTTGGTGTCTGCTTGCATACTGAGATCACAGATTTGCTGCCTCTCCCTGGGGATGTCTCAGTCAAGGGGCTATGAGTAGAGCAATCTGTGTTCTCCTTGATGGTGTCTCCAGCGCTTAGGCAGCTCCAGAGGCCTGCATCTGGGAGGCATAGTTTGTCTCTTCAGATCTTACAAGAGTCTTGAGAACTGAGCCATGATGACATAAACCTACGAAATTCTCTCAAATCAAATACAACCTTTTTATGACTTTGCACATTCTCAGGAAGACTTGCTGCCTAAAACAATGTGGTGGCTTCCAGTCAGAAGCCAGTAGCCTAAATCAAATCTGGCTAGCTCAAATGAGCGCAACGCAAAGAAACTCTTAATCATGTAAAAACCTCTTACAACCAGAAGCAATGTGCTAAGACAGTTATAAAAAAGGGCAAAAAATAAAAGATAATTCAGGGTTGGTACTGAAGCTCACTGATTTTTGTTTGGCTGAACGGATGAAGTTTCGCACTCCAGTGATGACAATGTTGGGTTTCCTGCATCCAGTAAATATCCACATGGGAGAAGAGAATCATTGTCAGTCATTTCCTTCAGATCAGTGGATGAAAGACTAAGAATGGATGGACTGCTGGACCTCAGTGTTAGAAGCTTTAAATTACAGTATGAGTGATAGAGGAAATGCTGCATGTGGCTGCCTCTGCTGTGTACCTACTCTGTTTGGAAAGTGTTTTTCTTTCTTTCCCAGTGTTTGGAAAGTCCCCTCTTCCCCCATCCCTAACTCAGTGCTAAAGCATGACATTCCAGTTGAAGCTATGTGTGCAGCATCTGCTCTCCTCCCCCTTGTATCACATGCACAGACTATTTATAGCAGGAACGAATTTTTGTTCTTATGCATCATTCCATCCAGCAGAAAGCAAAACAGAAGGAGAAGCTGGTGCAAGAAAATGCTCTCTCAAGTCAGATTTGCAACAGAGAAAGGAGGAACAACCTTTATCCCCATGCAGTGATCTCAAACCCCGCGGCCTAGATCCAGAATTGTAGGTTGGCCATTGCGCAATGCCAAAGTACCTCTTGGAGGCCATCATAGCACAGTAATGAGCACATGCGGGTAGAGCCAAGTGTATTTAGTTTTTAGAAGACTGGCATAAGTCATCTTTATTGAATATAATTTAGTTTTAACATATTGCTCTGTGCTTGAGTTATTATCTTCACTGTGCTTGGAGAAATAAATTACATTGAAGCCTTTATTTTTGACCTGTGACATCAATACACGCCATGGATGGATTCCAAAATCTTATCAGCTTTGGCATGGCTATTAAATTACAGTGGTGAACAAACCTCTTTAGAAATGAAAAATGCTTTTGGAGCTTTGACCTTTTACATTTCAATTCGTAAAGAGCCCAGCGCAAATGGGAAATGCTGATCAAAATCCAGTTACTTTAATCTTGCAGGGTGTCCTTTCTGCAGAAGAAAAGAACAAAATGTATCTTCTTGCTTTGTAGCCTTTCAGATCTTGATACCCAAGTTTGCCTGCAACTGTGAGACCTGGTGCTAGAAAGTCATGTTTGTAAAGTACAGAACATGGTAAATTAGCCAGAGCCGCAGAATTTCTAAAACGAAACTTCCTCCAAGATAAAGATGTCAATTCAAACTGGACAAAGGCACACAGCTATCCTTCTAGCACACACTGTCTTATTTGATGTGCAGAGAGTACGTGTGAAGATGCTGCAAGATTTTAACCTCCACGCCAGCTCTTCCCTCAGAGTGCACTGAGGCTGCTTCTGTTTGAAGGATGGGGAATTGAACCAAAATGGGTATTTTCTTCAGCCAGTTAGAAGTACGCCAAGATTTGGGTCGTTTTTCTCACTTCTCCCACTGTAGCTTCTGTCTTCACAAAACCATCTTCCATTTTCCTAAAACTCTGCCTTATTCCTTGTGTAGCAAATGGTGATGTGAAGCCTGGAATGTCGGACTGGGGTTAAAGGTCACAGTTTAGAAACCATATTGCAGAGCTCTGTGTGGAGTATGTTGTAATATAGGTCTCTGTAGCAAACCTAACCTGTTTATTACTCAGCATCACCCATGCTTTCTGCCTTCCTCTGCTCTTCTCAACCAGATGAACCAAATGGTTTATCTGTCTGTGCTCGCAGAGGTAGGACAAGGGTGTTTTCAAATCCCTATGTGAAGCTGAGGACTTGACATGTTACACAGCCTCTGCAGCACTTGGTGTGAAAATTAATTCCTTTCTCATCAGTTCTCCTGGCTAAGCTTGCTTTCAACATTATTTAATAGTGCTTTATGTATTTCTGACAATTTTTGAAGAGAGACAATTTTCCTGCTGCTGATGAGAACAAAAAGCAAAAGTTGCATGCAAATTAATGAATACAACTGGACAAAGAGCCATACAAATTTGTTGTTCCTTATTAAGCTTTTAAAGATGTAGCACTACAGAGATGAAGAATTGCTGGGTTGTTTGTGATGTTTCCACCCTAGGACATCCATCACTAATGCTCCTTTATATGCCACTTTAATCCTATATTACCTTTTCATAACCAGTGAAAATCTTGACATTCAAAAGAAGGGCCTAGCTAGTTTCTTTTGCTGAAAAAGAGAAAAGGTATGGACATAACTGCCTGGGGCATAGAAAGGTCCCTACAGCTGTGAATGCTGAGAAGATAATAGAGAATACTGATGCACCAAATGGGACTTACACTTCTGAATGGGCAATTGCAGGCCCATAAACTCACCAAGAGCAGGTTTGCAATTAATTTGTTTGTTTGGTTTTTTTTTTTTATTTTTATTTTTATTACAGGTACAATATTGGACATAAATTTATGGCTAGTAAGTGGTTAACAAGTATTCAAGCCTAGTCTGTCAGCCAGACAGCTAAAATAAAGCACTGTGCTGCAGGAAAAGCCTAATGTATGTTAATTGAATGCCAATTGATTAAACATATTCATTGAGGTTTCACATCTAGGTCATAAGTAATCTATCTATTACATACTTGTTAAACTTCATTAAATAATTGCCTGGTGGTATTTAACATGCAATAAGTATCCCCTGAAATTCAACTAAAATGTATTCTTGCATCTGCTTAGAAAGTCGCTGAAGTGAATCAATGGAAGAATGTCAAAAAAGATGAATGTTAAATAGACCATCTGAAGTTTTTAAATAAAAGAGATGTGCTGTATGGTAGTGCAAGATATCCCAGTAAGTCTGCTAGAAGACATCTAGTATCTACACAATTATCCATGTAATACCGTGCAGGGGGAACAGATTACTGGCTACAAAGCTGTGCTCAGAAGTGGGAAGCTGGAGTCTGCAGGTCAGAGGAATAACTCCAAATGCCTGGGTAAGGAGAGACCCTGGAAGACTTTTCCAAGGTAAAAAGGACCGGGTGTTGCAAACTTTACTTTTATAGGTGAAAAATGATTGCTGCAACTCTGAATGTTCATCCACAGGTACAAGGCTCATTTATGCCACTTGTTGCTTTTGAATTATTAGTAACATCTTGAGTAAAATTGATGTCACAAACCTCAGTTAAAGGCCCGTAGGGTCTGTCAGAGGCAGCCACTTTATATCATACATCGCTCATCAAAGGTATGAGTAATCTTAGGCACAGAGTTGAAAAGATTTGCCTAGAAAATCAATGGAGAACATCAGCTAGCAAATTCAGAAATATATCTACCCTTCACCTACGGCTGTGTCAGGTAACTTGCCGCATGCACTGCAGCCTGATTTAGCAACCTCTGCTCTTCCAGAGCAGACACCACATCAGAACTTGAAAACTTTCCATTCCTGTTATCCAAATGCACATGGGCTGACCTGAAACCTTAATAATGACCAGCAAACAAATAAATACAAAAGGAAAGTTTATCAGCTACAGCTTCATTTCTGATGGGTTTCCAAGACATCTGGTTGTGGCACAAATGATCAGCGTGCGCAATTTGTGAGGCTTTCTTTGCTGCTGCTCTGTGTGTTGGATCAGGTTCTTGGGAGGAAGGGTTTTATTCTTCACAGGGTCTTCCTGGAGAGCCTCTCTGAGCTCCATGACAAAGTGAAAATGCTCCTTTGCCTCCTCATCCCTCTGAGTTATTTCCAGTCCTGGGGGCATCTGAGCTGCAGATGACAACTCCACAGCACCTCTCCCTTCCCACACAGACCTGATCTGGCAATGAACCTGCTTCAATCCACCCATCAGGCAGTTCAGAAACTGATTCCTAAAAGCCCAGAGAGGCAGAAGTGTGACCATGACTAAGAACCTGAAATATCTAAAGTTTTTCTGAGAGAAGTTTGGAATTTAATAGAGATGAGCTAGAAATTGGGCTGAAATGTGCTAAGTTTTCACCCAGCTTTTTAGTCTTATTATTAAGCTTGTAGGGAATTTCTAATCCAAAATAACAGCAAGAGGGTGAGAGCAAACACACGGGGGAGCACTTAGACTGTAATAGTCAGTAACCAAGTACTCAATACAGCCAGTTAGTGTACCTGAGATTGCCATTTCAGAGGAAAACCTGGCTTTTCCAAACTTGGGTTTCTGCTTCAGAATTCACCATTTCCCAGAAACCAAAACTACCACTTGGTGTTTTCTAATGCCAGGATCACAGGGGGGTCACGCACTCTGTCTGTGCCTGAAAAGAGGAAAATTCTCAGGAAGTGTCAGTATCTTTAACCAGAAAGAAATGCTGCATTTTGAAGCCTATTTGCATGAATTGCCATCTTTTATTTTACTGCCAGCTGTAGAGTTAGAAATTTATCTCAACAAGCCTTCTCATCTATTTTAGGATGCCTATTTGCCATCATTGGCACGCTGCTCAGCAAACCTCCCTGTTTGGAAAGGTACCTCCTGAAATACAGTTTTGGGACTAAGTGGATATTTAAGGGGTCCATCATGCAGCAGAAGCACTTGGCCTCTGTAATAGATTTCCTGTATTTGCAGAATTTTTGTCATGTTTACTCAGTAAACATTTGTGACACAGATTTAATGATTTAATTTTGTCAGTGCTTGTAAAGATAGGAAATTCAGGAACACTGCTTAATACACAGCCAAAACATAGAAACAGCCGTTACAGAGTTTTATATAATGGAGTTTCTATTTAATGGTGTTTATGCTCCTGTTTTCAAGCTGGAAATGTGATATATGCCCACGCTTCATTACAGGTGTGTTGTAAGGCCGTTAGTAGCAATGATGATCATACTTCGTTTCTTTAATTTTTGCATTATTAAAGAATCCCTTCCTGATTCTCATATAACAAATTCCAGAATTGTCCTCGCAGAGGGAAATGCTTCCTTTCCTCTGCTCTTTAGGAATAGCTCTTACCTTTTTGCAGTCATCAGCTCTACCACAAACTTCTTTGCTATACCCAGTGGAGCACCTCCTTCATCCTTCCCAGCTCTGCTCACCACAAGGGACCGCAGAGTTCTGTGTTTAATAAGACCCAAGAGAGAACAAAGAAGGAGGAAAAAGTTTCTTATGCACATACACGTACACACGGTAAGGAAATAGCACTGGAGATAGCATTCCTCCGCCACTATGCTGGAACAAAGAAGTGATTCATAACTGAGGCTGGGGAAGAGTGTGGGTGAAGGGAGAGGAAGGCAGGAATTTTTATTACCTATTAAAGCAAGGAGTTAAGTTTTGTCATTGAAATTAGTACTATTTGACTTATTTACGTGCTGCCTTAGGCAGGTGGTGAGTGCTGTGGTCCTTGGAAGTCTACAGACAGATTCTTTTGCCTACGCAGCCTCCCTGGATGCTCATAAGGCTGTGTGTATGAACATTTCAAATGGCAAATAACAGTAAGTATCCTTCTAGCACTGATGTTTATTTACAGTCAGTAGGGTTAATGGAAAATTGATATTATGATGATTTAAGAGGGGATTTTATTGCAAAATAGAAAGATACTGCAGCACCTTTGTGCATCACATGGATAGAGAAAAACATCTTTGTATTTTAGCTCCTGTGAGTGGGTTCAATGTACTTAACAAACAAAAAAGTTGATATTGTGATCTGCATTACTCAGGTATGGAAATGGAGCCAAAAGATGCTACTTCTCTGATCATAAGTCAGGGCAAACACACCAGCTTGCTTATGCAGGCGCACAGTGTGCTGCAGGAGTCTCAGCTACATAATATCTGCTGAGTTCTCACATTAGGAAACAATATTCATGTTAATCAAATAAATGAACTAAAAATATGGTAGTTATAAAATGCTGCTTAATGTTATCTCATGGACAAGCCCGTACTCTTCTGTGAAAAAATAATCATTTCTCTCCAGTGTATGACACTTCTTCATGTTCCTGCAAAAGCATGGAGAAGGTTTTCAACAGTTCCCATCTGCAAGGATGTTTTAAATGGTCTCCTACAAATGTTTCTTGGGAGAGTGATCAGCTACATGGGCATTGGTTCTCTTCCAAAGGAAGGAGTAATAACCATGTCAGGAGAAGGCTGGTGCTTCGATGCTCCAGACCAGACCAACCATTGAGCCAATATAATGATTTTCATCGCCAAAAGCATCACTAAAAGTGAAAATAATTTCAGGAGTCTCTCGAAGAGAGGTGGGCTACACTTTAGGGACCGGCTCAGTTGAAGTAAGCATAAGGTGAAACATACTGAAAGGGAAAAAAAACAATTTAAGCTACTCATATGTGGCGCTGGTGTTAAATTAACTGTAGGGAGCCAGGAGAGGAACAAGGCAACATTTCTAACAAGGTATTTATTTGATAAGAAATGGTGGGCATACAAAATGTCCATTTGTACAAGAAAAAGCTAGCTGAAAGCAGAAAATTATTGCATATCTTTAACACGAAGTGACACCTCAACACAGATACTTTGCTCAGCTTTGCTTTCCAGTCTTACAGAAGGATAGAGCAGAAATAAAAAAGGTCTAGGGAAGGTAGTGAAAATGATTAAAAAATAGAAAGCTGCAGCATGTGGAGAGATTAAAAGATTAGAACAATATATCTTAGATGTTAGAGGAATAAGGGGTAATGACAGAGAGATATAAAAAATAGCAAAGTGTTTAAAGAAGTTAAGTCAAGAGCTCCTTTTCCTTGAGTAAGAGGTGCATGAAATTAAAAAGCAACTGATTTAGGCCTTTTTTGTATACTTAGCAGCAGGGTAGCAATGCTCAACAGAAGACTGGCATCTGTATAAGGACATAAGTACATAAGGAGTACTAACCTATAAAAAACATCAGGGTTATGAGCTCATCCCAGCCACAAGTTTCCAAAGTCTGAATGAAGGTATCTTAGTTCATTAATGGATTTATTGCTGAAGCAGCAGGCAGAATGACTTTCAGAGAAAAATACGATTTTACGTATCTCTGTACTGAGATAGAGATCAGGGCTTTTTTTCCCTTTATTTCTTTGGAACTAATGAAGTAGAAACTTCTCTATGTGAAATCTACAGCAATAGAAATTATCCTCTGCATGTTTCAGTAGATATCTTAGATCCATTCAAATAAGACACCACAGCTTTGCTAGGAGACTCTTGCAACGAGACAGTGAGCAACAGATTTCTGACACAGGTCTTCAGCTGGCTGACTGCTCCTGGTCCTGTCTGGATCAAAATCAAGCAGCTCAACATGCACTGGCTTCAGCTAGTGCTGGGACAGGTGAGACATCATTGCCTCCATTACCACAGCCCAGCTCCAAGGAGGGGGGTCAAGGGAACTCTGGGCTTCACAGCACAAAGTAAGGAATCGCATGTTCAGCCTCATCATGAGGGTCCTGGGCAGCTCCCCCGACTCTTCTTCGTGGATACTGGCGATTGATGGGAGGTGCTGCCATCAGCTCAGAGTTGAAACAGAATGTTGGTCCTACTCTCTGCTATTTATTAAATTATATTTCACTGAAGCAACAGCAGTCTGGGCTGGGCATTTCCAGGGCATTGTCGCACTCCTCAGATGGTTGATCACTTGCCCTTTGGCCTCCTGCCTTATAACTCTGCTTGACATGTCCTATAATTACTACTTTGAGAGTTTTATTACTTAATTATGCTATCAGCTATTGCAATTTAACATGTCATCAACCTCTCCCAACCAGTCCCCCTTACACCCCCAAACAAATCTCCCCTTTCCATCTCACTTCTCTGTAAATTTCCATAAAGTAAGACACTGCCCAATTTGTGCTTTGATCAGTAAGGTGTAAAATTTTCTAATGTACAAAATACTTGCCGATTTTCTCTGCCTCTTTCACTTCTCCACTTCTGAGCCTTTTGATTTCAGACTGCTATAATCTATAGAGTCATATTTACCAGTGCTGGCATAAAACAGCCAAAGAGCCTCATTCTTTTTACTATGTCTCTTAAAACCAAATTAAGACTCCAGCAGACAAGCTGCTCATGTGAGCATCTGCCTAGCACTTTGTGGGCTGCTTACAGAGCACTGAACCACTGCACTGTGTCCTCCCATGGACCAACAGAGCAGCCTTTTTCCAGCCAGGGCACATTTGCTCAAGTCATGAAACATTTCAGCACACTTTAAAGACCAGCTTTACTGTTGCTGTGTCACTGGAGGAAGATGAAGAAGACATTGCTATGGCATTTCTGAGAGTTTAGTTTTGGGAAGAGCTC
Source organism: Bolborhynchus lineola (assembly GCA_025448015.1). NCBI lineage: Eukaryota > Metazoa > Chordata > Aves > Psittaciformes > Psittacidae > Bolborhynchus > Bolborhynchus lineola. The sequence continues at coordinate 30,743 of JAOEHX010011821.1, forward strand.
TCAGCCACCTACTATTTCTTATCCTGTGGACCTTCTGTAAGAAGAAGCATGAGGCTGAGGTTCTGTAGTGGTTCCTGAAGGCAAAACACACTGAAATACAGTTTTAAACTGAGTTGGCTCTCATCACCAGTCCCCGGTGCAAGGGTGCACTGATTTATGATACCCTCCCAAAGCTGCCTACAGACTGCTTGACAGCCCAGACAGACACAGATTCTTAATAGCATTCAGTGCAGACCCATCCCCTTCCACCTCCAACATCTCCTCTGCACCAGGACCAGAGCTCAAGATAAATCTGCTGTGCCTGCCCCAAAGGAATTGTCTCCCAGCCTCCTGAAGATTGCAAGGGTTGTTTCAGGAGGTAGAATTAGTACCTTGATGCTCAATATTGATCTCTGTTTGATTTATATTCCCTTGATCTGATTTTCTTCTTGGCATCATGAGTATAAATCAAAAGTAACACCCACAAGAGGCAGAAGTTATGCTGGCTTTAAACTTGTGTGAGACTGAAGTTCCTTAACTCCAGCCTTTCCTAGTGAGAAGGGAGAGCAGTTTCAAGATCAGCTGTATGGCTCACAGGAGGACAAAACAGCAAGGCACTGCAGATTGCAGTCTCCAGCCATTCTTTTAAATTGCTTCTTGAACCTGGAGATCAGGAGAATGAGTTTCTGGATCTCTCTCATGGAGTTAGTTTTTCCCCTCAAAACATCCTTATCTGCTACATCCAGCAGTTCTCCCTTTCACACTTCCATGTGGGGATGAATAAAGTTTTCCTTGTGGAATGTGAGGAGAGAAGTTAACAGGGACAAGACAAATCCTTTTGCAGTGTGATTTCCAGTGCATGACCAATTTGTATTGAGATAAGAGCCCACAAAGACATCAAAACTCTGCAATCACTTTTCATTTCCAAGGGGTCCAGCATTTAACATTTCTTCTCCAACTTCATTGGCCACTCGTAGCTGTACCCAAGGGATTAATAAGGCCTTGAGATTCTCCATACGAAATCTGGTCCATCTTTCTAAGACCATTTCTAAACCATCCAGTAATTCATCCCGAAACTCTGTTAAGAGCTGAAGAGCTTCTGCGTAATGAAAAGAAGAGGAAGAGTGGTGGAAGAGTGCTCTACCCGCACTATTTTTCTTCATCGTGGTTGATGCAGGTCTGCAGGGAGCAGGCTGTGGAAGTCCACTCTGGGTAATAGAACTGGTGTGAAAGATTTATAAAGGAGAAGGCTTCCAGGGGGTCCCCAGGCAACACTGCAGCAACCCACGGCTCCTGATGTGACTGATGGAAAAAGTAAGTGTATCTGAGCAAAGGCCATGGACCATAAAAGGCTTTGTAGACAAAATGGGCCTTCTTAATTAAGTTCTGTGCTTTCCCATCGCCAGGAGGGAGGACTGCTTGACTGGCAGCAGTGAGCATACAGCCTGCTGCTCTTTATGTCTCCTTCATGCCCAGGTATTCTTCAGCACCTCCTCGACGCTCTCTGACAAAGCACAGAGAGAGCTTGGAGTAAAAGCATTGCAAGACTTTTAAAACTTTTATTTATTTTAAAATCAAACATTTAAAAAACAGGTACCTGTGGGCATAGAGCAAATTACTCATATAGTATTAGCATTACCATAACTTGTTTAAATTTGATCTGAAATATAAATGGTTTGAATTTACAATACTTGCTTGGGGAATAATCCCAGCCTTTTTTAGTCCTTAACCTTGAATTATTGACTATCGTGCTTAGCTCTGAGGTGACGGAATAAAGTTGTTAGAAAAATGGATTTGCATGCCAGTGCTTTGAAACCATATCAAACCCAGTCTGGTTTTATATCTTTTACACCAAGCTTTGAGAGAGTCCTTCACTTGGGATTAAACACACACCCTGGAGGAAGGCTCTCCTTACTCAAAGACCACCTTGGAGCAGGAGGCAGCATGCCAGCCAGCATGTCCCTGAGATTTTTGCACTATCATGCGCTAAGTATCATCTCAGAGCCTTGAGGGAAGGATAAGAGAATCACTGCAGGCAAAGCAATGCCTATTCAATTTGCTTTCAACACATTGTCAACTCTTTCTTGTATTCACTGTCTTCTGTTAATGAGAAAGGGAAAAGGAACTGATGAGAGATTGGTTTCTCCAGTCTCAGCCTTGATGCACCTTGTGTGAGCAGTATATTATACACACTGCATTGTGCTAGGTAGATGAAAGTAATTAGATCTTTTATTTTGACAACGTCTCATTTCTTAGGGTAAATAATAAGCAGATTTGGTGAAATTCCAAATGGAGCCTTGGATTAGTTATAGTTTCTGCTGAGAAACCAATTACTGTAAAGTTTGGATGCTCTTTGAGATTGCAACACTTGCTAAATTGGGTTCAGAGAGCACTGGGTAGACAAAAAGGTACCTGCTTTTATTATTCTATATTGGAGCATGTGTGTGTATTCAAACAAAGAGGGGAAGATAGAAAAAGCCATTTCCCTCCAAAAAGCAACCTGCATTTCCAAGTGACATCAGATGGAACTGAAAGAGATACAGAGACAAGCAGAGATTTGAGATAAGTTTTGCACATCGCTCGAGAATACAGGATGGAAATATGAATGGCTCCCTTTGATTAATGCATGCCCAAGGTCACACATGCAACTGTAACAGTCAATAGCAATCAGATTACTGTAATGTATTATTCAGTGTTTATGATGGTGAATTTGTATAGTGCCCGTGAGGCAGCTTTGATCCCCTTGAAATGTTTTCTGAATACCGTTTGGGACTGCCACAGAGCAGAGGCACTGGTGCAGCATCTCTTGCTCACGTTCTTCTCGTCAGCACAGTGTAATTACCCACTTCTGTTGTTTCTGTGTGGACGCATACTTGGATTTAATTGTTCTGTAACTGGTCATCAGACTGGCTTTTTATGCCCCTAAGTGTTATAATATCATAATACTTTTATTTGAAGGTCCCAAGTGCTTTACACATACTGCTTCATTAGGTTTTGCTATAAATTGGTGATAGCTCTATCTCTATGAAGTTCTTGGCCCACCAATGAGCATGCAGTATCCTGTAGGATGCAACACTGCTCTGTGTGATAGGTAGATAATAATGCATAATTTATACTTGATTTAACTATCTTGCTCTGTGGAGGTTTGAAAATATTTCAAGGCCCCTTCATATTTTGAAAAGATTTTGATAAATAATCCTACAAATAATTTCTGAGTGTTTTTTTTCCTCAGTCCTTTGCAGAAGGAGTAAGGAACTAAAGGGCTTTTCTTCACATATAGGGCAATCCTTTGAAAAGCAACAGTGCTGCATAATGCAGTGTGCACAACTGAGTGGTTTTAGACACGGTTCTGCATAGGAAACTTTTACGGCTTGCTAATCAGTAACCCGTTGGCCAGTGGGGTGTTAGGCTTATTCCATGGTGAGTTTTATTGAACATGCCTGAACCAAATCTGCCTGGGAGGAGGCTGGTGTGGATGCATGAGGGACCATGGGTGCGTGTTTAGCACACAGTGTGATCACAGGTACTAGAGGCTGGTGGTGGCCCTGAAGGAGACACCCATCACTGACCTTCAGCTAAAATGCTGTTACTCCCAGACAGAACCTGGCAGCGCAGGATGCAGAATGGAATGAAAAATTCGGAAAAGCCCTATCAGGAAGCTAACATTAAGGTTACTGACGCACAACAGATAAGCAAACCCTGTGTGAATCTCAGGGAAGTGGAGAGATATAGAAGGGGGAGTGGGTGCTGTTTCTTACTAAATGGAAACTTGCTGGGCTAGTTTTATTAAATGTGAAAATGCAGGAACATTAAACCTGTACAATATGTAGTCACTTTGTGATATATATCTGTATCTGCATATATCTATAATATCTATGTCATCTATATCTATATAATATCTATATCATCTGCATATGTATCTATATCTACTCTGGTAAATAATTTTAATTGCCCATAGAGCCTCCTTTGAAAACTACTTCACTTTAATTGCTCTGGAGCTAAGCCATTTCACATGAGTTGAGAAGCATCTAGAAAGCTGTGCACAACAGGCATCAGTGTGGAATGCCTGGTTAGGGAAGCTGCACTAGGATTACCTCAGGGACTTTTATTACACCCAGCCTTGCTCAAAAGCACTATTAATGACCTGGAAAAGCAGGTAGAAAGCACATTAATTAAATTCCCAGGTGATGCCTAAATTGGGAGGCAGAGCAAGCAACAATGGGAAAACCATCCTGGTAAAAAAACACTGATGGACCAAGGGAAGAAAGAAATGAGGCAAGATGCAATTAGATGAAATAAATGAATGGACAGATTGGTAGGTGATGTTCATTGGCATTGGTAGGTGGGAACTGGTAGGAAGAGGCACTATAGAAGGACCTAAATAGTTTATATTTGATAATGTGTTTATGGCAGTACTGCGTGCCTGCAAGTGAGTCTGTCACACAGCTGGGTCTGAAAGAGCAGAGACAAAGCCAGGGAGAGAGGCTGTGAATATAGTCTATAACAGCACCTGGGCACATGTAGAAAATTGCATTCAGTTATGACCATTTTAACACCAGAAAGAAGCTAACAAATGAAAAGCAATTAAGAAGGAGTGACAGAGAGTTATCTGATAAATAAAAGCTATATTGTGACAGTTTTGCTGAGCTAAAATTTGACTGGGGGAGGCAGAAATGCAGTGAACATCCACAAGTATTTAAAATGGAGATAGATGCATTAACATGTAGATAGAAAAAGGCAGGGATTCCTGGTGGCAGCCAGAAAGTGCTCACTAGGGAAGATTGGAAAATATTGGCTGAACATCAGCATCAGTTTCCTGTTATCGGAGCAATTAGCCCTGTTGAATGAGCTCTCAAGGAAAGTGCTGAGTGGTTTTAAACTGGTACAGTCTGAGAACTGGGAAAGAAACTGCACAGCAGAAAACAGCCTTCCACTGGCACAAGGCTTCAAAAACTCCTCCTTTTCTAGCAGCTCTCTGTATAGCTCTTGACAGTTAAGTCATCCTGACATTCAATACTGTGACTGTGAGAAGGACTTTGCTGTTTACCAATTTTATTTTTACACACAGAAGGGCAGCAGTTAATAAGCAGAAGGCTCCCAGAGTGGATGAAGAACCTTCCTTATTGATCCTTGTAAAAACTGTGAGCACAAGAGGTCTCCACCAACTTTCTGATGCTCTAAACTGGTGGGAACATTCTGCAGCTCCCTGGTGTCTCATTGCCCTCCTGTGAGGCCCGGGCACCCTTCTGCTTGCTTGTGAAAACCTGTAGGAGAGAGCAAGACATATTTGAGCTAACTCCTGGTTAGCCTTTGGTTGAGATGGCATGAAAGTGTTACCTACTTGCTATGCAGGGCAATAACTATGGCATAGAATATTCCTTTGTGAAAAGGGAGAAACCAGGCAAGCATAGCCTTTTGGTTTCTTTAGCTCTCCTCTTTGTTCCCTCCCAAGGACTATGAAAAGACTGAGCACTCAAAGCCAGACCTATGTCCCATTTTTACAGAAATAGACATAAAGTGCTGAAAATGGGGACTTCAAATAGTGATATATTTGTTGGAAAGAGCCAGCTGCTAAATGTAACACCCATTTCTATGGCTGCAGGAGAGAAAAGAGTAGTTAGCTATAAGAACGGCTTTCCTATAGTCTAAGACATAACAGAGCCAGATAACAAGCTCCTGAAGCTCATGCAAATTTGCTTCCTTTTTGATTTTATGCTCCTTAGAAGTTAACCTGTCTCTGAGCGCTGGGTTGGAATAGATGATCTCTACTGCTCTTTCAACCTGAATTATTCTGGGCTTGTGATTGCTGTTCTGCCCTTTCTTTTTACAGAGGCATGTGGATTTGCCCAAGGAAGAGCAGGACTGCTCCCAAACCTTGTCCTGCTGTCCACCTCATACTGAGGGAAAGGACAGATCTGCTCCTGAGCCTTCCAGACAATTTTCGGAAGCTTTTTATGTTCTAGAGAAATCCACAGTATTTGGCATTCATCTGCCAGTGCAATCTGTAAGTTTGAATCAGAAGGAGAATTTACCCTTCCAGGATTGCAACAAAATGAAACTGAGTGCTCAGGTCTGATCTAATGCATGCCATGATCAGGCTCCCCGGCATGGATGCTGACCCAGTGTCTGGATCAGGGTGCTGAATCACAGGTTGGTGCTTATATCTACTTACAAGCCACAAAAACTGTGCAACTGCTTTATAAGAGCCCTCTCTTATGATGCTGGGCAGAGGCCAGGGTGCATTACCAGTCACTGGCCATCCTCTCCATCTCCACTATTTGCCACGGTGTGCCATGTACTGTCACCACCCAGTGCTCCCTGATCTCTTCCCTGGTGAGGATACACAGCCCCAGGGGTGGACGCTGGTACTGAACTTCAACTAAGCGTAAGTGGACAGGCAGCAGGCATAAGTGCTCCTGCAATCATATTATTGCTTACACAATGCTTGTACTGCACTGCAGGATAAAAAGGTTCTTTCGTATCAAGTGCAGGAGCCAGACTCAATCCCTATTGTACCTTCTCACTCACTTTATTAAGTTTACTTCATTTCTACTCTGTCTCTGTACCTCTGTGCCCTCTGCTGTGTGTACCAAATCTTATTGACATTTTAATATTAAATTATTATGACAAGAAGATATTCCACTTGCTAAGTAATTTGTTTTATTCTGGGGAAAATTGGAAGCTGCAGAAAAACCATTATGAAAGATTAAAACAATGGAGTGATACTGACTGATACAATGTGAATTATTATTTTGTCAGCAGCACACACAAATACTCTATGAAAATTTTAAGCGATAAAGCCAACAAGTCAGAAAATTCAATCTGGGGGGATAAAAAGAATATTACACACAGAGGAAAAAACCAACACATCAGACAGAGACGATACAGAAAAACAACCCAAAGACATCAGCAGAAAACAAAGGGGGCATCGCCAAGTGAATGCCTGGTCCCAATTGTACTTACTCAGTGTTGTTGACTTTGGGGCACAATTAATTCCTACAGAATTCCTTCAGGTGTGTGATGAGAGGTGTTTTTCTTATTCTATAACCTTACCTGCTCCTTTTGAAGGATCAGCTCTCATGGAGGAACATGCAGTTCCTGTTCCTTGCCTACCTCTGCCTCTCCAAAAGCCCTTGAGGTGCTCCAAGTGCTAGAATAAGTTTCTGCATCTGCACTGGGACGATCAAACCTTGGATATGGACAGAAGTGACTTGGCAACTGGCATTTTGTAGTTCAAAGGGAGCCTGGGGAACACAGCATATGCTTTTGCTGTTCCTGTGGTCCCTCCTCAGCAAGAGAAGCAGCTGGTGGGGATAATGCTCTGGCAGTAGGTGAAGCCTGTGTTTTTGGTAATGCCTTCTTGCTTTTCTAACCTTGGAGCTATCTGAGAAACAAGTTGCTAGTGAGCATGGCTGTTAAAGAAAGGAGTCTTTTGTATGTAACTTCTGATCCTGAAGGGTCATTGCCAGTACTTGCAGCTGGGATTCCATTTAAGATGTGCTACCTTTGTGTAAAGACCCATTAGCCAACATATTGCTCCTGTACAGTAATTAACCTAGAAAGCAGGAGAATTGTAATTTAAACAAATGTAACTCATCTTTGCCATCACAATAGCTTTAAAAGCAAGGTTGCTGTTGGCTTTCTTGGCGGAGGTGAGCATCAGAATCTCCCGCTTTGTAAGCACTATTGTGCTTAACTTAGATACAGTTTTCTTTGTTCAGACAACCTTGATAACACACAAGGGAAGCAGCTATTTAATGCTACTGTACTGGAAAGACTGTGCATTGCAGATGGCACTTGGGAATGAAGCACCAGGGGGTTTCCCATCTGCCACTGGTCTGAGCTGGGTAAAACTGGCAGACACCTCTGTCCAGCTCTGACCTGTATAGAAGCCAGGCACTTGCATCCTCAGGCTCTAGCTTTGGCTAAGCTTAAACGGTGCAGGTTTCCATGAGAGCCAGTGGAGCAGGCTGGGGAGAGACCAACATCCACTGCCAAAGGCCAGTAAGGTTTGAACTGAAAATCAGAATAAGCTGCGAATCTCAGCACCTGCTGTGGGCATGGATCTGTCCCACACAGGATTATGTTCTTCATTTCCAGAGAAGCCTGAGAATTACCTGTATGTATCTGCTCAAATAGCATCCTAAGAAAAGCCTTCCCAGAACCCGTAAGTTAAGACACATATGTTTTTGTGGACTTAACAGATTGCAGTGACCAAAATGCTCCTATGGATACGCACTGTTCAAGTGTACTCAGGGTAGATGAGTTACTACAGGCTCCATGATCTGACCCTTGACTCTGGTGGGATTTATTTTTTTACGTGACTATAGCAGATATGAGACTACAAATAGGAATATAAGAAACTGCACCCTCTAATAGCTGCATTTGCTCATAATCTTACTCTAGATTAGAAGTGGGCCCTCAATACTAACACTCACTACATGGTTTGTTTAGTCAATGCTGATGGAATCCTTCCTACTGTAAATCTAAGCAACATGGGGCTTTTGAGAATTTTTGGATGCCTGGGATGTCTCCTCACAAGGTAAGTAATGGGTTTGCTTTCTAGCAAGGTAGGAGTAACTACTGTTAAGAAATTAACACATCTAGCTAGGAAACACGAGCTGATGCCAAACTGGATTTGCAACTGGGATCTTGTCCTTTAGGCAGCTTTTCACGCTTTGTGGTGCAAGATTCTAACTTGCATCCTGTCAAGAGACCAGGAAGGGAGCTGTAGATGGAGCATTTTCAATCTCTAGAGCCATCACCATTACGGAGAATGGTACTTGCTGCCTGTCTGTAGGGGAGAACAACTACCTACCTAGAGCTGTCTCATTCCCACATGTGCTTCTCAAGAGTAATGTTGTACCAGCCACAATGGCAAGGCAGCCTGGAGCAGTCGTGGTCTCCTTTCCTTCACTGGTAAAGGCTGGAAGGAGAAAAGGCAAACTGGTGTTTTGTGGGGAAATACAGATTACAGCAGCTGTAAAGCATGGAGAAACCTCCAGTCCATGGGCACTTGCCATTGCCTGTTGTATGTAGGTCTTAGACATTGAGCATATAAAGTATTAGGCTGTCATTTAAAAAACATATAATAAATATAAATTGATTAACCAATGTGAAAGGTGATATGTTTCTTGAAGATCTTTCCAAAATTACTATTGTAAGGACGTGCCAAGCATTCTCCTGACACGGACTCCCAAGACCCCTAACAGATGAAATTAAATCACAGTCTTTTAATCTTGTAATGATGACCTCAATTGCAAAGGTATTCCTCATCATCTTGTCTTGGCACTGATCTAGCTCTTCTTAGCATTTCACACTGGAAGCTCCACGGCACTGAA